>BPLR01004881.1:0-165185 GCA_021605095.1 Caerostris extrusa | reverse complement strand
TTTTAAGCGTGTTATAAATAACAAAGAAATTATCCCATTAAGCGAATTTAATTCCCCTACTAAAACTTTTTCTGTGATGGGACCAGAAATTGTTTATTGCTTAAAGCTGATATTTCTTCAAAAATAATGCATTTTAGAAATTAATTGTTCTCTTTTATAAGACAAATGGAAAATTAGAAAAGTTAATCATTAAATTAATTTTTACAGTGAAACTGTTTTATTTTTATTCTTTGTGTAAATAAAGAAGGATTTAAGTGCCTAAAAAGTCTTAAGATTTGTTTAAGTTTTAGAGTAATAAAGAATAAATAAGAACAGATATTAAAACATTTACATTGTAAAAATGACAAAAAAGTTTCTTTAAAAAACAATTTTTTTTTTTTTTTTTGCTTCTGCTTTTAATTATTGATATATGTACTAAAATGAATAAAAAAATTGATTTAAAAAATTCCTTTTCTCCATTATAAAACATTTAATTATAAAGATATTATTTTAGAAATTTCATATTTTAAGTGCAGTTTATATAGTTAATTATTTTTTTAATGTGATGCTGACAAATATTTTTTTTAAAAATCTGCATTATATTTAATTAAAAGTAAATAAATTAACAATAAATAAAATGAAATTCCGATTAATTACAAATAAAACACATATTTATGAAACTGATTAATTTTCCAAGTTAGCATCATTCTATAAATATGCTTAATTTTTGGCATCTGTTGTAATAAATCTCAAGGCACTCCAACTGTCAAGGAATCTTAAATTACTTCCAGTTTGTGCTTAATTTATTAACAAAGTTTAACAAAATCTTGTAATCATTAATATCTCCTTTTTCCATGCCTGAACATCTTTAAATATATATAAAAACTTTAATCAAATATCTAAAATATCTGCAATTTTATAACTTATAATTTTAAAACAAAATAATTTACACTGTATATACACTTTTTTTTTCGATACTAATTCTGAAAAAGTCGATAGAAAAATAGCTTTGTTACTAAATTTTAAACATTGTAAATAAATAAACGGCAAATGAAATTGAATTCTGTTGTATACGATTAAAATTATTTTTCAAAAAATGATTTATTCAACTTTTAGAGGTTAACATTATTTTATGAACTATATGTGAATATTTTTTTTTACTTCAAGCAAAAATCAATCTTACAGATCAGAACAATGCTTGCCTTTGTCGAAAATTCACTCCATTCAACATCAGTAACAAATTTTTCAAAAATAAAATTTTTTTCAGTAGTAATCAAATTATTGGAAGGAGGTGCTATTTTACTAAACATTTTACCAGACGGAATACATATATGCTTTGTTCGGCATAATAAAACATGCGATTGCCAGATTTTCGTTCAGTGGAATTGAAGTGAAAGAGAAAAAAGTGAGTGGAATAAGAAGGAGGCACTACTGCAGTGCAGTGGAATTAAATTGAGAAATTGAAGCGAATTCTTCGGGGATATATACTCCCAGCTTATCAAAAAAGAGAGGAGTTCCAATAAGCCCGGCGATATGTGAATATTAAACTTGATTTTTGAAATAAAGAAATGGAAAAAAAAGAAATTTTCAATCTGCTTCTCTGGTTGCTTAGTAAACAGAGTTTTCTAAAAATTGTTCCCCACCTCTCTCTTTTCTGTTATTTGATATTATAATTCAGATAGGAAAACTCGGAAAAATATGCAGAATCGAATTCATCACGACTGCTAAGGATTCTTACTTTGACGTAAGTCATAAACAAATATTAATGGATTGAAAAATAGTTTCTGAGTATAAAAAAAAATTTGCATTAAGAAATAAGTAAACTTCAGATTAAAAGAAGTTGGTTAAATTTCTGTGAGATTACTTCGAATAAATTGTGTTTGTTTGTTTGATTTCTTTTCCCTTTCAAAAATTTTTTTAAAGAGTTGAAAATTGAACCTTTCCGGAATAAATAATAAATTTCTTAAATGTAATACTTCATATAAAAATATTCTTATTTTTAGGAATTTATTGTTCAAATGTTAATAGAACAACCTATAATAAATACAGGTCTAAACAACTGTTAAATTAATATTGAATTTTATAAAACTCTTGCAAAAAATTGAATTCATGAAGTATTTCATGGCTTTATTAAATGATTTATTACAATGCATAATTGTGTTACGTATTTTTAATAATTTACGATAAAAATAAAATGTAGTTAAAGAGATTTATTCTAAGTTATTTCAAAGTATATTAAAAAAAAAAATCTGGTTAAATATTTTCTAGATTTAAATTAATTAAGATAAATTTTCTTCTTTCTTAAAATTCATAATTTTGAAACACAGTGTAGCATTTTTTTCTCACTAAAAAGAATTTTTGGCATTTCATTTCAGGAGAAAGGAATGTATGTTTGATAAGGTATATAATAACCATCACTCAAATTCGACAGCAGACAAGCAGTATTGGATAGTTATATTACATACAAATGATCAGTGGGTTCGGTACTAATAACAATCTGCCATTCAAATCTGATAGCAGATATTTACTGTATCATGTACAATGAGACTCAGGAAATTAGCGAATGTCTGTGCGATCTTTATAAGTTGAAACAACTACAGATTGAATATAAACTATACCATGAGTTGTTCAATCATGATTGGTGATGAACAATGGTCAATGAGAAAAATGAACTCAATGAGAAGTAACCTCGAAGTTGGACAAGTGTCTTAAAAAGGAGTTTTTTCGGTGAAGGAGAGATAGATCTGTGACGAGTCGACCAGAATTTTTTTTTTCTTTGTTTTTACCTGAATGGACTGAATAGGCTGGAGATTCTTAAGTTTCAAAGTGAACCTCTTGTGGTTTCGTGAATCACGCTGTCATGATAATTAAGGTTTGTCGCATACAAGGACAATTAGATTCGAGAACTCTTTGAAAATCATCGACCTTGGAATGAAATGTATTTGTCATTTAATCGTGAACCTGTGATCAAATTTTATTTTCAAATTTCTTTGTATAAATAGCCCAGAATACATTATTTGTATATATATATATATAGCTTGTCAGTAAAAGTTAAAATTCTCCCTTAAACCTGAAAGTGCCCTCTTCTTATGCTGCGAAACCCTTATAGGTCAAATATAGGCCCAGACGTTACAATGAATATAATAAAACGTGCATTATACTTTTTATTAAATATATGCATCACGATGTATTAAAAAGTTTGCTGATACGCAGTATTTGTTTTCAAAAATACATAAATTAAGAAAAAATAAGTACATTATTTATGATGAAAACGCCTACTTTAATTTTTACTTTTATGTGTGTATACAACTTTAGACATAATATATTCCTTATGTAAAATAAAATTTTTCTGAACTTTTTATCGAATATTTCAAACGCAATAAATAACAACTCTATTATTATACATTTATATTTCAGTTAAACATAAATTGGAATATAAATCAACACTTCCCTTATCAACAATTTCTCTTATTCCTTTAAGGGGCAAATGTTTGGTTAAACATTTGTTTTACATCATGAATATTTTTTACATTAGAATTGGAATACAAATTCGGGAATAATGACACAAACGATGAATAATTTTGACACAATACAATACAAATGATTACAAATAAAAGTAGCATATAAAATTTGAGGTTTTATCTGTCTAATAAATTTGAAACATGCATAATTTTTATTAAGGAGTAACGAAACGCAACTTCGAATTGAATAATTAAAATTTTCAGAATGAATAACGAAAGAATGCGAATAATTTTTACATAATGCAATACAACATGCGACACAATACATTGAAGCATTGGCTGTATAATTTTAATAAGGAATAACGCAACTACTGAATGCAACTTCCGGAATGTATAACGGATTCAACTACAATGAAACATGCATAATATTACAATATAACATACTTTATACTAGCATAATTATATATTAATTTTTACACATATCACAATACAATGAAACATGCATAATTTTAATAAGAAATGACGAAATGAAAACCTTGGAATGAATAATTAATAACTTCAGAATGAATAATGGTGAATGCAACTTCAGGAATAACGAAAGAATGCGAATAATTTCGACACTATACAATACAAATGGTTACAAATAAAAATGGTGTATAAAAGTTTGCAGTTTCATGTATCTAATAATTTTTGAATATGCATAATTTTTAATTAACATGAAACTCAGCATCATTAAATCATTGTATAAAAATTGAGGTTACAAATTAAGATTTAGCATTGCATTAGATGTTATTCTGTATGGGTTAGTGAAAAGATAGCCATTGAAGCGTGCTCTTACCTCCTTGAAGGAGAACGCCATTGCGGTACCACTTGAGCTTTGCGGCTGGTTTGCTGTGCCCTCGAAATACACGTGAGGGGCTATTCTTTCAGCTTCACGAACCTGCAGAGTGCTTCCATTCGCATGCTTCTGAATCTCGAGCTTCTTCGGGGGAACTGCGGAGAAAAAAGGGTTCTTTATAGTTTGGAAAACATCTTGAAATAACACCGAAAGTTTATTTTTGTTTAGAAATTTTAGGGTTAATTTAGTATTTATTGTTTTATTAAGGATTTAATTTTTTTTTTTTTTGTTTCAAAATGAAATTCGGTACTCAATTTTTATACTTTTTTAAATATACTTTTATTTCTTGTATTTTGGTAATTCAGTTCATAATTATTATTATTCATCATAATTATCTTCGAATTTATTAGATTTACGGCCATCATAATTATTTTCCGAATGGCAGTATATATAATGAACTGAATAACAGCGAAAAACTCTTTTTATTTAGTATCAGAAATTAATGAGTTAATTTAAAGACATATCGATTATTTAAATGATTTTTAGTGATTTAATAATATATTAAAAAGCTAATAATTATTTAAAAATATATTCATGCCAATTTCGTAAAATATTTCTAATAGAGTTAACACTGAAAGTTTAAGTTTAGAAATTTTAGCGTTAATTTAATTTTTAATGTTTTTATTAAGGATTTAATGTTTTTCTTTTGTTTCAAAATGAAAAATTAAAAATTTTGATATAAATTTTTTTTCTTAATATACTTTTTTTTTTCTTTTTATTTTTGTAATTCAGTACATAATTATTATTTTCCGAATTGCTGCAGATATCTAATTAATTGGAATAAAAAAATATCAAAATGATAATTTTTGATTTTTTAAATCGATATAGAATTTTATTGATACTTGTAATCAAATTTTTAGCTGTATGTTTGCATGTAGCTTGCAGGAATACAATATTGTGCACTTGTAAACAGCCAATATAAAAATAATAATTATTGAAAAACATATTCATAACATGATAATATTAATTTTTAAATGCCTTTAAATTATCTATATTGTGAGTAAATTTTATTTGTAACACACAAACACACACCACACACCATACAAACATACACCACACCATACAAACACACCATATATATATATATATAGATATATATATATTACTTCACTACAATCATTTTGTAACAACAGGGTGCTGTTTTGAACTCTCTTAAACACTTGTAGATAATTAAGGCCATGTAGACCATTGAAGCAAACTAATGGTTTCTAAATGGGCAAATAATTCTTTTTAGTAGAAATTATCTTTTCTCTGTATTTCTTTTCTTAGAAAGATAAAGGATTTTTGTCTGATTCTTAATGGTGAGAGAGATAACTAAAATAAAAAACATACTTCTAGTAATTTGATTTTTATCTGTTTTGTTTTGTTTTTGATTCAAAACATTTTTCTATTGTTTCTTTTTTTTACTTTTTATTTCCTTACTTTATATTTTCTACTTTTCGATACTTTTAATATAATTAAATCGAAGGATACTGTGTATTTTTAAATTAAAATTGATTTTCATAACATTTAATCAAAAGATAATATTAATAATAACAATAATAATTCAAACTAAACATAAGGAAAAATCTTTTATTTTCCTCGAAAATTATTTATTTTTCACTTATAATGTAATGTATAGCCTGTCTAAGTAAATGATGCTAAAAATGAAATTCTGAATAATGTTGATAATGAATGGTCTGCAATTCTGGAAACCTAGTGTTTGTTTATTTTATATAAATATAACATAACACTATGCAATGACATTTGTGAATGTATTTTAGGGTATACTTGATACTAATTAAAATGTGCTGTTCTTAAAATATAGTTTTATATCGCTTTTAAAATAAATTAAGGCGCTTAACTTATACTGTGCTGGTGAATTTCAATAACTAGAAATTTAAAGATTTCTCTATTTAAAAGCTGAACGATAAATGTGAGAACATCTATAACATTGATCTCATACAGGTTGCCAAATCAAGTGTGTTTCCGGTCCAGTTAAAAAATGTTAATAACTTCAAAACCATACATAATTTCGAAAATCAAAATATATCAACGTGTAAAAGGAATGTTAAAAGATTCTAATGAGTGAAAGGAGAGCTACATGCCATGTAGTTAGAACCTGAAGTTTCCTATAAAGTCTAGCCCATTCTAAGTCACCACTCTTGCACCTAGGGATACAGGAGTGATATTGCAATGATCAAGGGTTCATTTGAATAGTCATGGTCAGATCTAACCAAACATGACAATCAATTTGCAATAAAATAAATTTTATACATAATTAAAATCAAAAATAAGATAATTCTTTGGTGGAAGTTTATAGTGTCAACTTAAGTAAAAATTTAAGAAGTATTCGAGTATTGCAGAAAGTAGAGACTTGGGAAGATTTCAAAAAGTCTAAAAACTCATATGCAGATAGACAACGTAAATTCAATGCTAAAAACGGACCTACTACTCTTGGTAACAACAACATCAACTACATCTTTGTCAAAACCCTCAGTGACTTGCAGTGCACTACAATTTATATAGCCTATTTCAGGTACCATCGGCCCATCTGCATACGGTAGCACAGTAACATTGTTCTGTTTCAATGAATATCCACACCATTCTTATATTCATTTGTATCCTTATTTAATCAACTATCCGTCAACTCTCCTCCACGAATCTAAATCTATTTATAGAGATATTGTCACCCTCTAAAATATTGGCGCAGGCTCGTGTACTTTGTCTCATTCATTTTTTTTTCTTTATGTGGCCTTCATCTTGAAGTTCTCTAATAAGAGATAGTATCTAAAATATTTGGTGAATATGCTGAGTAAATGGGTAGGGTGAGCAAGGAGTTCCCACAAAGAGTTTTAGAAATCAGCGAGAAAATATTCTATCTACTATAGGGCTTTCAATTTGGAACTTTGAAGTCATCGATTGCTTTCATTACGGTAATGGGGTATCTACTAACGCAAAGTAATGTACCGAAATGATCAACCATATAGTTGCAACAAGATACGAGTAAACAGCGATAAATTTCTACATGTACTAGTAGGCATTCTTACTTCTTATGTGACCTAAAAACCATAGTAATTCAGTGATGTAAAATAATATTATTAATGCAGAATTAACCATAATATAATTCTGTGACAGCAGAATTAAATATTTGCCATAATAATAATTTTGTTTAATGGTTTTTAAAAACTTGCGATTCTATTCAAACTGCTTGTGTGGTAAAACGAGGCAAAATCAATTTTAAGAATTGTTAATAAATATGAAAAAATTATAAAAATATTTATTTTTTCATTTGATCATTGGTTAATGAGTATTTAATACATTTTACAGAAGACAATTTGGCACAATTATTTTTAGTTTTTTTTAATATTTTCAAATTGCATTCCTGTAATGATATATAGCACCCAACTATAAAAAAAAATTTTCTATTTCATTTCGTCGTAGGTTAATGAGTAATACGTAATAAATTTTACAGAAGACTATTTGGCACAATTATGTTTTGTTTTTTAAATATTTTCAAATTGCATTCCCAATGAAGATATAGAGATAATATTTACGCAGGTGATATTTTTGCATTATTATTTTTTTTCAAATTGCTTGATTTAACGAATATTATAAATATGTTATTAAAGCATAATTTATAGTTTTTAAATAATTTAGATTTAGTTTAATTATGAAAATAAATGTAAAAGGAATTTATTTTTCCTCATACGTTGACATTTTAAATTTTTTTACTTTACCCCAGACATGATTTGGTTTAAGTTGTTAGTCTTAAATTTCTAAAAACACCTTAAAAAGTTTCCGGTTAATTTACGATGTTCAACTTTTGATTTTTATATGATAAAAACCAAAGCAAAAAGATTAACAAAGATTTAAATCTTCAGAAACGATATCTCCATTCTCTTATCGTTATCTTGAATAAATTGCTCTTATTTTATCTCTTCTTGAGTATTTTTTTCTATTTATTTACTTTCCCGTATCGTAAAGTTCCTTAACATGCGAAAAGGATTACCAAAAGATTTGTGTTATCGTAAAGAAACAACAACAAACAGTTATAAATTTCGAAGAATCGTTCCACTGCACGCCACAAGATCTGTCTTCCATCACGGAGCTGCGAAAAGGAAGAAGGGTCGATGCGAAAGTGTCATTTATCGACACCGCGCTGATTAGTGTTTCAAGCTAAACGAGAGCGAGATGTGTCATTGTTAAGGATGAAGGTGTCATTTAGCCTTGAGATTGAATCACCGCTTCTGAACCTAACGGTTTCGCGGTGGATGCAATTAATCAGGCAGCTGAGGTCTCTCGGTTCTTTCTGAGTGTAAATGAAATAAGTGGTCAGGTAATATTTTAAGACATGGATAATAATCTTGTTTTTAAGTAATAAAAGTGCTTAATTTGATGAAAAAAAGATTATTTCACAAATAAGTATATTGTCACTGTATTTTCGGTTCTGTAAATATTTTCAAATTGCATTCCATATGAAGATATATAGCATAAAATTATAAAGAAAAATATTTTCCTCTTTGTCTGATCGTTGGTTATTGAGAAAGACGTAATACATTTTACAGAAGACAATTTAGCACAATTTAATTTTGGTTTGTAAAAATTTTCAAATTGCATTCTATACGATAATATATATCATTCCATATATAGATAACAGTTACGTAGGCGATATTTTGCATTTTATATAGTTTAAATTCCTTGATTTAAAGAACTTTATAAATGCATTATTAAAGAATAATTTATAGTTTTTAAAATAATTTAGTCTTAGTTTAATCCTGAAAATAAATGTAAGGAATTTATTGTTTTGATTTTCTTATACGTATCGATAATTTAAATTTTTTTACTTTCCCAGACATGATTTGGTACAGGTTGGTAGTTTTAAATTTCTAAAATCACCCTAAAAAAACGTTTTCGCTTCATTTACGACGCTCACTTTTTCATTTTTGGATGATAAACCAAAGCAGGAAGATTAATGAAGATTTAAATCGCTCAGAAACGATATCTCCCTTCACTAATCGTTATCTCGGAATAAATTGCCTTACTTTATCTTTCCTTGGGTATTTTTTTTTTTTTTTTTATTTTTATTTATTTACTTTCTTATATCGTTAACTTCCTTGACATCCGAAAAGGATTTTTAAAAGATTTGTGTTATCGTAAAGAAACAATAACAAACAGTTATAAATTTCGAAGAACCGTTCCACTGCACGCCAGAGTCTGTCTTCCATCACGGAGCTGCGAAAGGAAGAAGGGTCGATGCGAAAGCGTCATTTATCGACACCGCGCTGATTAGTGTTTCGCTAAACGAGCGAGATGTGTGTCATTGTTAAGGATGAAGGTGTCATTTAGCCTTGAGATTGAATCATTCGCTTCTGAGCCTAACGGTTTCGTGGTGGATGCAATTAATCAGGCAGCTGAGGTCTCGATTCTTCTCTGAGTAGAAATGAGATAAGTGGTCAGGTAATATCTTAAGACGTGGATGATAATGATTTGATTTTAAGCACCACAGTGCTTAGTTTGTTGGAAAAATTATTCTTTCAGAAATAAGTATATTTGCCCAATGTATTTTCGGTTTGTAAATATTTTCAAATTACGTTCCATGTGAATATATATGGCATAAATTTATAAACAAAAAAAAAATTTTCATTTTCGTTTGATCGTTGGTTAATGAGCAATACGTAATACATTTTACTGAAGATAATTTGGCACAATTTAAGTTTGGTTTGTAAATATTTTCAAATTGCATTCCATACGATGGTATATATCATTCCATATATAGATAATATTCACTTCGGTGACATTTTGCATGATATATTTTTTTTTTTTTAAATTTTTTGATTTAACGAACATTATAAATACATTATTAAAGAATAACTTGTATTTTTTTAAATAATTTACTTTGATTAAATTCTAAAAATAAATTATTAAATTCTCAAATAATTAATAAATTATTAATTACTTTATTGTTGTTATTTCTTTAATACGATTTGGTATTTAAATTTTTTTACTTACTACAGACATGATTTGATGTAGGTTGTTAGTTTTAAATTTCTAAAAACACCTTAAAAAAATTTTCACTTCATTTACGACGTTAACCTTTTGATTTTTATATGATAAACCAAAGCAGAAAGATTAATGAAGATTTAAATCGATCAGAAACGATATCTCCCTTCTCTAATCGTTCTCTCGGAATAAATTGCTCTTATTTTATCTCTTCTGTTGTATTTTTTTTTATATTTATCTACTTTCCCGTATCGTTAAGTTCCTTAACATCCGAAAAGAATTTCCACAAGATTTGTGTTATCGTAAAGAAACAATAACAAACAGTTATAAATTCCGAAGAATTGTTCCACTGCACGCCACAGAATCTGTCTTCCATCGTGGGGCTGCGAAAGGAAGAAGGGTCGAAGCGAAAGCGTCATTTATCGACACCACGCTGATTAGTGTTTCGCTAAACGAGCGAGATGTGTCATTGTTAAGGATGAAGGTGTCATTTAGCCTTGAGATTGAATCATTCGCTTCTGAGCCTAACGGTTTCGTCGTGGATGCAATTAATCAGGCAGCTGAGGTCTCTCGGTTCTTTCTGAGCAGAAATGAAATAAGTGGTCAGGTAATATTTTAAAGCATGGATAATAATGAGTTGATTTTTAAGCAATAAAATTAATGAGAAAAATAGTTTGTTGAAAAAAAAGGATTATTTCAATAAGAAAAGTTCATAGAGTAAAATATGAATTAAATTTTAGATAAGCTTTTAAATTTATTTTTTGAATAATTAATACTGAAGCTATTGCTAACCAGTTAAGAATCAATGTTTTTCTACTTGAATGGAATTTAATTTTTGCACTTATAGGCATCTAAAAAATGAAAAAGAATATATATTTTAATGTAACGATCCTTAATATAGCCTTGAGTTACTTATAAGTATATTTCCATTAACTTACTTGTGTGTTGGTGGAGTATTTCTAACTAAATTTCCTCATAGAATACCTAAGTTACGATAACTGTGATATAGTGCAGTTTTTAATTAAGTTTCTATTAAAGAAAATATATGTATATATATATTTACTCTAGTTAGAAAAAACGAAATATCTGGCCGAAACAATTACTTTTTCGATAAACGAAGATATTAGAGCTATATATGAAGGCATTTCAATTTTAGACGTTTGTTGGAAGATTAAATAACAGCTTCATAAAACCAAACATATGTATTCCGCTGACATGGAAACTTCTTCTATCCATGCAATAAAAAGGTATTTGAAGAACTAATTACAGAAAAATAAAAGCAAATAAATAAATAATTAATATAATGTTTTGCAATATTATTTTTAGTTAGCAACAATGCTCCAATGTTAGTTGATTATTTTAAAAAAAAATGACATTTATAATCCTCAGTTTCCTAGTAAAATTATTATTTGCTTGGTTTTGAAAAGTATTTATTTCAACAATATCGCATAATTAATTAGGACTACCAACTATCTACCCATTTTTTATAATGATTAGTCTTTTATTTTTAGAGAATTTTGGAGATTTTTCTTTTACCTTTTGAGTTAATTTCATAGATGTCAGATAGCAGTTGAAAACATTTAGGGGCTGTGTATTTAATATCACAAATAGGAACTTTATTTGAACTATAGTAAGATAAATGCTTTGCAATCTTCGGGAAAAAAAATATTAATTACGTTTTGTGATTAATAAAAAAATTAAAACTTATTCATTAAGAATTTATGGTTAAATCTCTAAATTATACTTTATACGTTTTTATATTGTCATATTATACTTTTTTTAAAAGCATTAAAAGCATATAATACAGAATCTTTTTTGATAATAATACACTAAATTAGTCATATTATACTTTTTTACATTAATTTTTTAAGAATTCTTTAGAACATATAATACAGAATCTTTTGAGGAATATATAATACAGAATTATTTTTATTTTTAATATTCATTAATTATAATATTATGAAATCTAATTAAAAAAATAGAGGCAATTAGTTTAAAAGAATAAATATGCCATTCAAATCATCTTACCAAATCAATTTTTTCAAATTATGATGCTATTTTAGGCTTTTTTATTATATTAACATAATTATATTTTAAATTATATATTAACATAACATAAATTACTATTAATTAATTATTGAGAACATACAAAGAATATATTTATCTATGCTAATAATGTATAGATTTAAAAAAATTTATAGAGCGACAATTTTTTTTAAATCTATTTGAAACAAGAACAATTAAAATGAATAAATTAACGTAGTTGCATTGTGAAATATAATGTAATCATAAAATTTAAAATTGTTGAACAGTCTAATTTAATATATTAAGAATGGTGCAAAACTCATTTATTTAAGCTCATTAAAGTAATTTAATTACATCTAACTAAATCCAATTTCAAATTTGGGTTGTTTAAAATACCCAATCTTTTGTCGGTCTTTTATCAAATTATAATTGTCTCGATATTATTTAAAAATATCTGACTACGCTAATGCATATCTGAATACAATTAGCCCAATTTAAATTAACAAAGTTTTTAAACAAATATTTTCATAATCTCTTTATTCAATAATTTAATGAAATATGAAATCATTTTACGCTTCAAATACACATATTAACTTTATTTAAATATTAATAGCTGTAACAATAGAAATAAATGCATTAGCATTCTATATTAAGTACATCTAAGGACATAAAGATATTGGAAAAGCTGGGATAAAATTACAGTTCCTTTCCAAATAGTGTTCCTGAAATCGTTGCTTGTGAAACGAAATGGCCTCCATGCAAGTTTCGAAGCAACTTTGGATTCTTATGAATATAATTTTCAAAATCAAATGCATTTCTAGGTTTGATGTCAATTTCAATTGTTTCAATTGTCTTGACGAAAACACATGAAATATTCCGTTAAAATCACAACAATAGCAGGAGCTATTCTAATTTGAATTTTGGAAAATATCTACTCCAACGGAACAATTATTGTATCAGCTATCTCGTTAACCATATGTCTTGAAGCAGAAGTGGTATAAAGCTTCTTTTGTCTTTGCATGTCAGATGACAGATTTAAGCTTATTAGAGAAGTACATTTTTATAAACTTTTTTTATACAGAGCAAAATAACTGCATTTAATAGCAAAGAACTATTACTTGTCCCATTTGGATAAATAACTAAACTATAAGAAATTTATATAACATATTATTATATTTCAAAAAATATATCTCGAAAATGTTATTTGAAATGTAATAATTTTTAACTGAAAATATGTCAATTTGGTTAGTTTAATTTGAATTATAATTTTAAAAATATTATCTTTTATGAATTAATTAATATTGAGATGTAAATTTACATTTTGAAAATATTTCTTTTAGTTAAAAGCATTAAGTTTTAAGCATGTATGAAACGCATATCATAGAAAGTTTTGAATGTTATAAAGTATATTGTTCCTAATAATTATTTAATTCCGTAGTTTAAATAGTAATATGTGTAATTGTGTCGGTAAAAAGCATAATTTTAAATTTAAGATATCATATATTCTTAACTACAAAAATAACATTTCAATGAATATTAAGTGTAAAACATTATATGTACTCAAGGAAATGTATTTTTTTAGATTTGTACGATATTTATTTTAAACAGAAATTTATATATATTAAAATATTTTTGTTTCTTCTTTGCATCAAAAATTTTTCATGAGAATATTTAATAATTTTTTAAATTCTAATTTTGATACAAATAATCAATGTTAAACTAGCTGTTGTAAATTTAGGCATATCATATTAATATTATACTTTACATATTTAAGTTCAATTATTTTTAGATATTTAAAGCTTATGCAAATATTATTTGCATTTCATTGATATCGATTGTTAATACAAAATTAAATTCTACATTTAAATAATAATTTTCACATAATAAAAATGTTTAGAGGAAATATTACATAAATTTATTAAATTTCTCCAAAATATATACGTTTTCCTTTCTTTTTTAATTAAATTACCACAACGAAAGATTAATCGTTATAATTAATACTGATCTAAAGATTAACATCATCAATTTTACTATTACCTTTGAAACTTCTACATTTTCAAACCAGACCTTATCTACAAAAGTACACTCTACACACAACGAAGTCATACCAACAAACTTATACCACTTGCGACATCACCCACACCCACTACGACTCCCTCAAAACTTCATGTGCCATGACCATCTCGGGAAGATAAATTCCATTCATAACAGTTTCTATGGTTTGTTCTGGAGGAAGAGCTGGCTGTTTCGCCATGCTTGCATTGTCTGGGCCCATCTTATGCACGGGCATGTGTAACAGATCCCAGCGCAGTTCAAATCACCCGAAACGAGTGTGGACTTGTTTGTGAATGGCCACGTCCCTATTCAAGCTACAGAGAATTTGAATCTATCCCCCAAGGCACCGAGGGCTCGAGTCGTTAGGGGGTTGGCGTGTCTCGATCTCTTGATAGTCTCATTCTGTATGCGGGTGGGAAACAGCGTCGAATGACCGCCTAAAGAAGCGTTTGAATCGATAATGAATCTGAATAATTGAAGCAAGTTACACGGGGAATGGGATGTTAGGGTATATAAGACGATAGCAATGATAAGAATAAGCTTGACTTTTTGATATGGAATTCTGTTATGTCAGAATATATTGGTGGGCTTTAATATTTGTATGCAGGTTCTATATTATAAATAGTAAATTATATGTGAAATAAATAGTAACTGATAAGATGTAAAAGATTATTTTCTTTGTAAAGTAATATTTTTTTAAAAAATACATCGAAGGCTTCTTGTTTTATTTATGTATGCCACTGGAATCTCAGGGTAGTTAAGTGAAGTCTTTCATTAGTAACTGTCAACGTCTGTGAATTTTATGGAAGAAGGTCCTGTAAAACTCCTATTAGATAGCCCAAGTATAGAAGACTAGCATTCATAAATGCGTGACAATAAATAACATTCCTATAATTCCTATATTTCCATCAACAATATTCATTAAATACTTGACAATAAATATTCCTATGTGACATCTGTAACATTCATAAATAATTGCCAATAAATATTCGTATATGACATCTATAAAATTCATAAATGCTTGCCAACAAGTCTCTTCGGTTTTGAATACAGTTATTTTAATATACGCCCCTAGTAGATTAGATTCCAAGTCTGATTGCTGCTAGGTATTACACATTTTTTGACAGGACTATGAGTCAAATGTCATTTCCCGTTAGACATGAACTACTTTTCGAATGACCACAAATCGTATTAATCGAATTTTTTTTTTATGTAAAATTAAAAAAGTTTTATTCTCATAAATTTATTTCATATCAGGCAAATAATTTAATATATTTCGTGCTTCGCCATATAAACATTTAATGTAGCACATTTTTAAAGCTTCTAATAAGTGTTAAAACGAGCTCTGATTCTCAGGAGGAACAATGAAAAAAAGAAAGTGAAAGGAAAAATAAACTTTAAAAATACACAATAAGATGGGAAAAATTAAACATGAAAAAGTGATATTGGTTAGCAACACAATTTCATTTACGAATATATTCGATATCTCTTGTAAATGATTAAATTTTGGCCTGCAATTACTAGAAAAAATTGATATGCAGAACATCTCAACAAAGTATCCGAATGGTGTGTAAAAGAAAAGAAATCCAATTCTAGGGTAACTCTTCAAATTAATTGTTTAATTATATAATTTGTCTAGATATAGATATTTTATGAGACTTATCATACTCATATAGAAATTGTTACAAATTATTATAATTAAACATAAATTATTATAATTTTGAAAAATTATGTATATCAAAGGTATAATTTAATTAAGATATAATAGAAAATCTTATCCCTACGGCTAGAAATCCATTGGAGTATGTTTGAGGGATCTTGGTGATCACGGAAACATGAAAAGGTGGGAAGATAACTCAATTGCAAACTGTTGTGTTAAGAAAAGTTTGGCAAAAATACCTCAGAAATGGAGAAGCGATATATTGCATCCACATGACGTCAGATAGAGAATTTCCCTGTAGGGATATATGAAATCTTAAGTGTATGCATTTAAGTATTTTTTAATCCTCAAACTGTATTTGATTTTAAAGATGCCATCAGATGTCTGGTTTAGCAGATTCCTCTTGATATGATACGTGCTCCAGTAGGGATGTATGAAATCTAAAGTGTATGTATTTAAGTATTTTTTTAATCCGGCAAACTGCATCTGATTTTCAAAGATGCCATCAGATGTCTGATTTAGATACGATATGATACCTCCAGTAGGGATGTATGAAATCTAAAGTGCATGTATTTAAGTATTTTTTTAATCCTGTAAACTGCATCTGATTTCAAAGATGCCATCAGATGTCTGGTTTAGCAGATTCCACTTGATATGATACGTGCTATAGTAGGGATGTATGAAATCTAAAGTGCATGTATTTAAAATTTTTTAATCCTGTAACTGCATCTGATTTCAAAGATACCATCAGATGTCAGGTTTAGAGATTCCTCTTGACATGATACGTGCTATAGTAGGGATGTATGAAATCTAAAGTGTGTGCATTAAATATTTTTTTAATCCTGGAACTGCATCTGATTTCAAAGATGCCATCAGATGTCAGGTTTAGCAGATTCCTCTTGACATGATACGTGCTATAGTAGGGATGTATGAAATCAAAATGTGTGCATTTAAAATTTGTTTAATCCTGCAACTGCATCTGATTTCAAAGATGCCATCAGATGTCAGGTTTAGCAGATTCCTCTTGACATTATACGTGCCCCAGTGTTTACCCCATTTGCAGCATGCTAAGTGTCATGCGTGAAGGCGGTGACGTTAAAAATTTGAGAAGCTCATTAAAATATTTTGCTTTCTGTTGCTACTCTATAATTATTGGTTGTTTTCACATTTCTTCTTAGTCTGTCTGGCACCAGAGATTTTCGTGCTACTGTGTTTCAGCACTATTTATGATTTTTCACTATGGAGATCACATTTCAAAAAAGTAGGTGTAGTAGGTTCAAAAACGAAATTTTCGAAATGTTGTCACTGCAATCGTAACTGTTAGAATTTAACTGTTGTATTCATAATTTTAAATGATACTTCAAAGTACCTTAAACCGGAATTTGATTCAGTTTCTGTGAATGGTATGACAGTTAGACATTCAAATTTCGAGAATGTCTTTTTTATAATCCCCCTGCGTTTCTTAAATTTTTACTGTAATATATTCCTTCAAATATCATAAATTATTTGAATTTAATTAATGTAACATATTTTACTATGTAAATTATTAACTTATATTCATTTTTATTCTTTAAAACCTAATATATTTCATACATTTTATTAATACCAATTATAATTTCAGGCATTAAATTCGCATTTGTTCTCTATAAAGAATATATAAATTTTCTACAAATTTATCTACAAAATTAATCAAAATTAAAACGTTTTGTTAAAAAAACAACTAAATATCCAAAGTAGTTATGCTAAATTTCAATTAATATTTAATAAAAATTGAATTAATAAATTATAAATATCTAAACAAAAAACAATTTTCCACAATTTATACTATCTTAGTAGTATAAAATGCATGATACAACTTTTGCATTAAAATAACGTATTGTGCTCCCAAAAGTGTCCCTATGTTTAAATAATCTCCAGAAAATAAAAACTGTAGTCTGAATTGAATTCAAATATAAAATTCAAAATTTTTTCATATCTTCTTGATGTGATTCTGAATAAAATCGAGCATTTAAAAAAATGTAGATTCATTTTCTTTTTTTAAAATAAATGCAGGGAATCATAGAATGAAAAATGATGATCTTGCACCAAAACATTTTAGAATAAATTCATAAATAAAGTTATGATCTAAACCTTTTTAGTGACATTTTGTGACACTTAAAAATTTTTTTATTCTCAATTCTTATTTGTTTACATCCTTATATTATATTTAGAAATGGCTTGAATGACAGAATTAGAAAATTGTTTATTTTTCATCATAGTAGCTGAAAATATTTTCGGAATACCACTAAAATTGTAAATTTGCCTAATTCAATTGTGATAAAAGGCAATAAAAATCGAAAATAGTTGACCAGCAAAGTTAAAGTAATCATAAATTTATAAATATGAAATTTATGAATAATCTGATTTTAAGTGCTGAAAAAATATTCTACAGAATTATTGAAAATTTTTCTTCAATTTCCCCCGTAACCATTCAATGATTATTCGTATCAGTTAAATTATATAGCCCGTGAAAAATAGAATTCTTAGGATTTTTCTACTTGGAAATAATGATAAATAAGCCCGAAATGTATTGAAAATATTTGCAGATGAAAGCAGATTTAATATTTTGATTTCAGTGAAAGTATAACTTTATGTAGAAAAAATAAGGATAATGATTCGAAGAATTAAATTTGTACAATAAAGTATGGTGGTGGATTGTCATTGTGTGGAGGTACATGTCTGCATCGACACCAGGTGATTTGGAACAGTAGGTCAAACAAAAAATGGGACACCTTAATAACTTTTGTAATTATCATTATACCTTAACGTAAGTGGTAAAGTTGGAAATAGCTCGAAAGGAGCTAACATGGTGCAATAGAGATTATTAACAAAATTAATTAACCTGGTTAATTAATCGCTAAACTAGAATTTTTTTTTTTATGGAAACCGAGATTTTTCCCAATCTACACAGTATGGTGAAATTAGCATAGGATAATATTTTTGTAGAAATCTGAATAAAAGTTTTGGAGATATAAAAGGTTAAAAATTAATTTTACTATGTTAAATGAAACTTTCGCTTAAAAACGATATCTTGCATTTTAATTAATATATATTTTTTTAATTTTCGCCCAAGTCGAAGATACAAAAATAATTTTCAAAATTTAAAAACAAATAGATTTAATTAAATGTTTGGGATTATTTTTATAAAAACAATTAATATGTAACACCTTTATGAAAAAAAATATATAACATACAAAAATTGTGTACGGTATACTTTCTAATGTCGACAATCCTACAGATATAATTTTTTTAAAATTATTATTGAAAGTTTACGATATAGTCACGGAAATGCCTCCTCGTTTTTTGAAATAGTGTCAGAAACAAAGTCGTCACTGGATTGAACCTCAGCGTTAATGCTCACCAGCGGCGCATGTCGCCACTGAGCCACGAATCAGGTCAATAAAAATAGACATATATTATAATGAAATAAACTTTAACATGCATTATAATAAATAATTTTTACATTATAATGTACAATAAAGTCTTTTAATATAAGACGATAGAGAATTTAAATTTTATTGATTATTCTCAGGTGTATTGATGTTATTCTTAATGTACTGAAGTTATCACCTATATTTTAATGCACGAATATTCTATTTTATTCTAATTGAAAATAAATTATGTTCCAAAATTAACGCTACCAATAAATATTCATTTAATAATATATATATATATATATATATATATACATTATTTTTTTATTAGCAATTTGCTTTCATTTCGTAAATGATAAAACAATTTAGTATAAGATTTTTGCAAGAAATAATTAATGAAACAATAAAAGTACAATAAATCAACAAGTAAAATAAGATTTATTTATAAACTAAGAAGTGTAGTGGTTAATATTTAAAAATAAAAGGTGATACTAAATAATGCTGTATAATGCCTAAATAATTTCTAAATAAAAGATTATAAAAAATTCATCAAAGTTCCTATACTTGTTAATGTTTTTAAAAATTTACAAAATTCTATTTTTAAAACTATTTATACATCTTAAAAAATGGTTCGTCTGTCTAATGATAATCACTCTTTATTCTTGCATAAATCTACCACTAAAAATATATTATATTTTATCGTTTACTGCCTGCAGTTATTTAAAATATCTAAAATGAATTTCATTGATTTCATTTAATTAATGAATACATGTCGAAAAAAAGTTAAAAAGTAGAATTTCATTTTTTCAAAACGTTTCAGCTGAAACATTTTAGCTTTAAAAAATAATGGCTTTTCTTTTTAATTTCTATTCGTATAATCAGAATATCGTCTGTTATTCGTTGTAAAAAAATGTTCGATTTTATTATGATTCATTGATTCATTAATGAATTCAATTTGTATAAGTGAATGTCATTTGTAAGAAAAATAAATTATTTTCGAGAAAATGTAAAAACATTTTTTTCTGATGGAAGAAGTTAAAGAGTATTTCATAACTTCGATTTTTATTGAAAAGCCCTCCAGTAAAGTCGATACGGAAGTAATTATTAGAACTTTTAGTGTTGCTCAAGGCTACGAAGATTATTGATCACTTAACAATTAAAATACTAATTAAGTGAATCAATTTTAGTCTCTGATGTCAATATAATTTGAAAGAAATACCCTTGGAGCTCTGAGGAGGTGATTTCTTACATCTTTTATCTAAAACATAATGCAGAATATTTTCGATTTATCATATTTATCCTCAAGGAAATATTCGATGTTTTTATATACTATGTTGTGTTTCAAAAACACTCACACTACATAACAAGTTTTTGGTGTCAAATCTCCTTTCAATGATATAATTCAAGGCTTATTTATACTTGAATTATATCGCTGAATACTAACTTATACCCTTAGAAAGTCAGACAACAATGTACTTCTACTGTTATGCTGCAGTATTTTCTTTCACCTTCTGACCTTAATAGAATATATCTATCTATCTATATATCTATATCTATATATATATATATATATATATACATTTTCATTGAGAACAGAATGCAAAAGAAAAAATTATGTAAAAAAAATATATAAGATATATGTATATATTTTTTTATATGGTTTATATGTTGAGTTTTTAAAAAATATTTTTGTCACTTATTTATTTTATATTTTATTGTCAATTCCCTAAAATAAATAAAATTTTATTTTTTACAGAAAAGTGCATGTATTATCATTTTTTTTTTTTAATTTAAATATATTGTGTTGCATCCAACTAATATTAAATTTAAAAATTCTTTTGTTGTACATTTAAAATATATGATATTTTACTTACTACTAACAGATATGTCCTAGCATCATGGAGATTAAATTAAAATAATAATGAAAATAAGTTTTAAATAGATTCATACGAAAACATTAAATCAGAATTACGAAAAAGACGTATGACTCTAGGACGTATTTAAACATTAAATAAATAACATACGTGGATTGAAATTAAAACATATAAATGACAAAAACATAATATAAATAACAACATATAAACCAAAATATAAAAAATATACATTTATATATATACTATTATAATGCTTGGTCTTTTCTAATATTCGTTCTATAATGATTGCACATGTTACATTAAACATAAATTACATAATTTTATAACAAAAATTTGTAATTGCATTATTACACAGCTTACATAATTATTTACAAGAAAAGAATGAATTATGACAAAAGTAATCTTTTTAGAGAAATAAGAAAAAGACAAGAAAACTCCATTAGTTGTTTCGAAATCAATATGAAAGGAAATAAGAAGAGGATAAAGTATGCTATCCCTTTTTCCGCTATTATATTTCTAATGATTTGTTTAATCTATTGTATTTGCTCAAAATTCCAAATTTAAAAACAAAAAGAATTGAAAAAGAAAAGTATTTTTAGTTTTTTTTTTTTTAAATCAAGTATATAGTTTGTACATTAAATATTTCAGAGTTCTTTTTAATAGCTTTTTGTTGATTCTTTAAATATATTTAATATATGGCATATTTATAATCCTATTAGTCCTATCTAATCTTTTAAATATATTTATTCTTATCTTATCTGAGGATCTTATCTTATTTAATCTTTTTAACGTAAGGTAGCTTATTTTACATAATTATTTTTAGTTAAAGATATATCTAAGTTCTACATTATGTTTATTAACTAATACTTCTCAAGGTCAAAAGGCGTATAGAGTATCTCACTTGCTATGTCTTTTGACCACTTTGCTGTGGAAATATCATATCATCGACTCAGCGTTCTCCTACATTTCACAGTACTTTGAAACAAGCCATTATTAAATTTTCTCAGTAGAACAGCAGGTAATGAGATTCATATTGTCTACTCAACTTCTCATTTAATGCAAAATAACTTTATCACATTCAAACTTGACGAATAGCGGGTCCATTAGCCCTTCATGTGGTCTTTCAGAAACCTACCACTAGCCACCAGACCACAAATCATATCATAATAAACGTTGTTGTTAAATCGAAGTAATCACTAGCTATTAGAATGACAGAGACATATCAAATTCAATATCTCAGAGGCGTCATTAATGGCATTACATTGCTCCTTCAATTTATACCAGAACTTTGTGCAAAATCTTCCAAGAAGGACATATGGGCTCAATTGAAGGACTTTCCCGTCCACAAATTTGTTTTCATCATAGCTACAAATATTTCCAGTTTGCTATAACTTGTCGTTTCCTAGTCCTTAAAAATAAACCTCGCTGTTCATAAGGTCTCTACTTGCACACATTAGAAATATACGAATATGGATATTTCAATTATTAAAAAATATATAAATCGCTCTATCTTATTCGTTTTCAATTTTGTAAAAATAGCATTTTGATACAATCAATTTCTTTTATGTTTCTAAGTTACTGTTATTTATTACTAAAAATAGATGGTTATTTTTTCCTGCAGAAATATTTCTTTCAGTGCTGCTTGAAATCCAAGATCAAGTTAAGGGTTACAACTCTGAAAAAGGATTCTGTATCAGCAGCTTAGTGAAATCCCTTCCTTTCATCACAGATGAGCCTTAGGGATTAGATAGTTTGACCAATACATCGCTAATCATTATTTTCTGATATGTATCCTTGATACCCTTAATGCTGTTTTGACGTTGTTGTCTAATAATAATCTATATGGGGCCTATAATTTTATCTGTTTGTTTATATGTTGACACAATTGGATTTCTGTTTTGTAACTTAACTATCTATTAGATTTTTATAGATAGCTGTCCTTGATAACAATACAGAATTCAGTTAGGAACATTTTCAGCGCAATATTTAAATAATGCATTATATATTTTTTAGGTTTTAGTTAAAGTTTTATTGATAAATATCGAAATTTTATTTGATACATAAAGTCAACGTTTTATAAGTAATTATAATCATTTTGTAGTATCAAAGCCAGAAAAAATGTGCTATACTATTGATCAATGTAAATATATTAAAATTTACAGTGGTATATTTAATTTAATTGTAAATTAGCAAATTTAGGAGAAAAAATAAAATCTAAGTATTTTTCACAGTTTATTTCACAGATAAAATTTTAAAATTTTATTTTTTTGTAATAGCTTTAAATAATATATGGAAAGATAAAGTTAAAAATTAATATATAATTTAATTATAATATTATTAAATTATTTTACTATAATATCATTTAATTAATTTAATTATAATATTATAATTTTTTAAAAATATTTTGTAATAAAAATTTATCATAAAATTTTCTTATAATGTCCAAACTTTAAAATATAAAAAAATATTTTTATTGTATCTTGAAAACATCTCATGGAATGGATAACTAAATACTTACTTTATGTAAAAATAATGCATTTAAAAACGTTTAATGTAAAACAATATAAAAATCAGAAATAAAATTAAATATATTTATTTAACAACAAAACAAAAAGAAAAACATTATATAAATATAATATTCATAAATCAAATAACTATCTATGAATATTTCTATATCTTAAACTATGTACAAATGCCCTACCTCAGAGATTTAGATTGAATATATTTCCTTTGAGCAAAAACAGTTTCGTCTACACAAAACTCTCCCCCTCCAAAAAAAATATATATATTCCTCGTTTAGATGAGGATTTCAACATTTTCTATGCCAAACGAACCGTCACAACTTTTCCAAACCCTTTTCCGCCGAAACTATATTCCGAGAATTACTTTCCTTCATTCGTCGCCGCCACATGAAATGCAGATCTCAACAGAGGTGAAAAGCACGCTCTAATCCCGCGGTCGATCTGGCATTTCATCAAACCCAAAAGAATTCCACCAGCGAGTTGTTGTTGCAAAAAAATTTCACGCTGGGCTCGATTTCCATTATCATGAAATTCTCATTGCAAGAGCTTGACGCCCGAGGGATTCATTTCGCTTAAAACGAATTCGAATATCAATCGTGGTGAGAGTGGTTCGTAATTCGTGATGTAACGAGACATACAGTCGAACAGAGACAACTTCGTCTGTTGCATACCTTTTCTACAAAAGTGTTCGAAGGAAAGTGGTTTACGAACTGAGAATTTCAAAATATCGTTTGATATTATTATTTTTGTGTCTCACTTTCGTATTTTCCCAGTTGTTGTTGATTGGTTTGGATTTTCTTGAAGGTTATTCGGTAAGAAACATAGTGATTGAAAACAAGGAACATAATCTTTTAAAGTAAATTATTTTTAATACGTTTTTAGTTAGTATTAAGTATTTATATTTATCATATTTATCATTTATATTTATCACATTATTTTATTTTTTTTTTTATTATTTATAAGTGGATTAAAACTAAAAAGTCGTGGAATTTATTTTACTTAAGCCAAATTCGAATTTTTTTGTGGTACAGGTAGTTTGTAGTTCGTGGCGTAACTGGTCGTAATGAATATTTAATTGTTTTTCAAGCGTTTTGTTTTATTGATATCACTTGCCAAGTTAAAGTGTCTTGATTTTTTTTCTACAAAAAAAAAGACAATAATTACATTACATTGAAATAACGAAAATGATCCTTCTGAGTAATTAATCCAAGCTACCCCTTGAAGACTATTACATGGATGGCTCACGTAAATATAATCGAGTTATTTGCTGAAAATTATTGCTGGATAATGCACTTTAAAGGAAAGATATTTTTTTCACAATTTTTCATATAGCTTCATAACTGTTTCAGACTTCACAAATTCTGGATGGGTTTTGTGCGTGACAATGAACCTCCGTGTTAATAACCATGACTGTGGGAGGCAATAGAAAAAAAGTGGGTGGCACAGGACGCATTACTTACCTAGTACAGTCACGCGAGCGGCAGCCCTTTATTGGGTGGTTTTTTGTGAGCAGGCCCAACCTGAAACGAAAAGAAAATATAAACGATTAACTTTTCATTCACTAATTTTGTTTACTGTCGAATAAATACCGTCTAAATTTAGCGTATTCTTTTTAAAAGTTAGCAAAGTTCTGATCGTCCAAAGTGCAACCTTTCCCAGATACTTATGGTAATGAAGCGTCTAAGCCCTTTTGTAACGATATTTATGAGCTGAAACTATGTATAATGCATAAAGGGTATGGTTTCACATATACCCCGTGATATATTTGGTATTGGCGTGCTCAATTGTTGAATTGTTACGTTATATTTGCAATGCCTCAAAAGCAGGAACAAAAGTGGACTTTTCAAAGCTATCAATATCTAAAATGGGAAGGGTAATGGTAGAGTTTTAGAATACTTTTTGTTGTGAATATTTGCTTAAAAAGAACATTTAGAAATGTTTGAAAAAAACTCCTTTTTTTCTGAAGTTTATGCTATAAAATTTGAATAGTACAAATATATTTGTATTTACCAGTTAGATTTAAATTAACCCATGACTTTTTATTTTGTATGTTATTAAAGAGATCATTTTTAAGCTAAAAATATCGTAAATATCAAATTGAGCAAATGTGTCTATTATATTTCAGGAATTAGTTAATATTCTTATAAAATATTTTCAAAATAGTTATAAATTATTAAAATACCTAGTGAGAAAAAAAGTGACAATCATTGGAGCACTTTAAAAAAAGGTTCATTTTTTCATTGTTATTACGGATAAATGTCTTTCTATGTAAATATTTTTACGGCAATAAAAAAAAAAAAAAGGAGAGGACCTACTTTTATTTTTATTTTTATAATAAATTTTCCAAATGCGAATGTTTAAGAAAAATCGTTTTATTGCTTTTCAAAAAAGATATTTAAGTGTCGTTTATCCATGTTCGGAAAAGTTAGAAGTTGTACATTTAAAATAAATTTATAAATTTTTGTGTTTCGTTAGATCTGAGGTAATTATGTATAAATCATTTATATTTTGAAAAGATTCATGCATGAATAAATTAAAATTGATATTTGTTTTAAAAAATTGATATTTGTTATGGTGTCTGTTTATTCACAGTTTTATCAGTTGATAAAAAGCATAGTTACTTAAGGGATAGTTACTTAATCGGATACCTTATGGTTATATAAGGTATCCGATTTTTATAGAATTTTAGTATCATCGAAATAAAGTGATAAAAAAAAATCTCATTTTCATAAATAAAAGCATGTTTTTATATCATTGCAGCTATATAGCTTTATTTCTCCATGGTGATAGCAAATAAAACAAAAAGTAAGGATATATTATTTAAATTGCTATTGCTAATAAAGTAAAAAAATAAAGGCCCAAGGATTTTAAGTTGTTTTAGAAATATATATTCATAATAATTCAGACTTTAAACGATATTATAAATCGCTTTTTCAAAAAAATCTAAAACAGTTTATAATGCTAATTGTATTTAATCCGTAACTGATTCAAATGAAAAGGGCATTTTCCTTTTCTTTGCTAAATTTTTATACTTATATATACTTATATTATACGAAATTATCATTATGTTCCTCGTATAAAATAATATAACTTAAATAAAATTATGAATCAATAATAATTCTTAATGTTTTTACTCATTGAGAAAAAAATCGTGATTCATAGATATATGCATCATATTATAAATATCATAAAATTGTTCATTTAATTAAACTTTTAAACTATTAGTGCTTAGTTCACAACTCAGACTGAAAGTTTTCGTGTGCAAATTGGGGACGTGCGTAATAAATTCACTAGACGCAAATGTCTTTTAATGTTATCAAAAAGTAGGACAGAATTAGAACTCGCAGAGAGGAGTTTGTTTCAAATCGTAGTGTAAAAACAGGGAAATGACGATGTTTTTCTAATGCAGCTGGCAATACAGAAGTTAATCTTTATGCCATAAGCAACGCTTACATCGCTGTTATTCATTTAGTTCTACGCAGAAGGCACGTGTTTGAAGATATGCTACGGGCACGAGTAACATTACTCACGCAACGCTCTACAATCCTATTAGACTGAACCTAGGGTTTAAAGTGGATTCCCAATCACTAAAAACATCAATGGCACCGCGTGGACTCGAACTCGAAACCTGTAATACCGAGCGCCAAAGGGAAAACGATGTAGAAAAGGTCATCCTGTGCATCCTGAAGCCATGCATCGGTGCACCTGATAATGCTAAATCTGCTACAGGCCTTACGTTCTAACTGAAAATAACCTAAAAGTCTTTATATACTACAATTTGAGAAAACATCTTTCAAATTTCATGGTATGTAAAAACAAGATATATATATGTGAGTGTGTATAATTTGCAAACTCAATTCTTAAAACTTATTCACCTTTGACAAATAAATATTTAATATTTTTCATATATTTACTTTTTTAACATTATTTAGTTTTCATATTTAAAACTTCAGTTACAAATTAATAGTTATTTAACAAAGTGGAATAAAAGTCACAAATATAATCCATCACAGAAAAATACTCTTTTGAACACATAAAGTTTACATAGCTGGAAGGTATTACCAATAATCTTCATTAAAAGACAATCTATGTTTATTACATAACACTTTATACAGAAAATGACAATCTAAAAATGCGTTGGAGTAAATAAAGAAAAAAATAATAAATAAAATCCAATTTCTTAAAAATTCAGGAAGGAAATATTTCTCGAAGTATAGGATAAATTAAAAATCTGTTCGCTCTTCTCGTCAAAATTAATCTGTCAAATTTTGTTGACTATAATAGCTTCGTCAGAAAAAAATAATTAAGAAAATATCAGGGAGAAAATATTGATTATTACAAGATTAATTACAAGATCAAAAACAAAATATTTTGTTAAAAATTCACCGTTAATATGGTTTCTTTTTAAAAATAGTCTTAATTTTTGGTTTTTAATTTATAATGCTGCTTTTATAGATAATATTTATAAATAAATGTGATTTTAAAGGTCTGGTAAAATTATGATAGTTAAGATATAATATTGATAAATACATTAAAATTTGTTCAATAGGTCATATATTTCAAGTGAATATTAAAATATTCGTAACAAAAAATTTTCTACTTTAAGTAAGTATTAAATTTCACATTGATTTTTAAATAATATTTATAGTAAAATAAGAAAAAAAGTAATTGTCTGAGTATATTTACAAGATATCCCTTTAAAATCTAATTTAAGAACAAAACAAATATTAGTAATCTTTAAAAAACAAAGGAAGAAAAAATATTAATAAATCATAATAAAGAAATAAATTATTTTCATCAGTTATCGTTACGAACTGAGAAAGAAAACCGATTAAATAAAAAATAAATAAATAGAATTTCAAACGATTTTTTTTTAAATAAAAGAGCACATGGAAGAAATTTAATAAGAAATTACATGAAAAGAATTTAAAAAAATAAAAATAAAATAAATAAGTAAAAAAAACTATAGAATTCCAAACTATTTTTAAAAAAAAAGCATTTGAAAGAAATTTAGGTAAGCTAGTAAGAAAAGCTCATAAAAGCAATTAAAGAAAAAGGAAAACAAATAAAATTAGCTCGTGAATGAAATTTAAAAAACCATTAAAAATGTTTAAAGTGGTCCAAGACATCACTGAGCCACTCTTTTTTACAATATCCAAATATTTTACGTGCAAATATATATATACACTCAAGAGCCATAACATTATGACCACCCCTACATTTTGCAATGAACTTGCCTGGATGACGTGGAAGGCACGTGATCAGGCGGAAGTGGTATTTAACTGGTATGGTGGTGTATTAATCCATGCCAAGGCGGGTTGAAGCTGTGTTGCGCGCCAAAGGTGGGTCAACTCGTTATTGACAGGTGGTCATAATGTTTTGGCTCTTGAGTGTATATATATATATATGTAATTAATACTTTTTGTTTTGAAATCTTTCGTTAAATTTTAAAAAAAAAAAATAGATCGAAAAATTCTTGTTTTGTTTGGAAAAGAACGCTTTTACATTTTTTTATTGCGCCATTGTAAACCAATACTATTTATTTTATAATAATAAAAAAAGAAATATAAAAATAGTAATAGTAATAGTAATAGTAAATAGAAATATAAAATAGTAATAGTAATAATAATGGTAAATTATAATAGTAATAGTAAATAGTAATAGTAATAGTAAATAGTAATATATGTAATTGTGATAATAATTTTATTGGTAATATAAAATAAAAGAAATTGGCTAACAATGGCGAAATAAACAAAGTAAATATTTTCTTATCTATAAAAAGTATTTATTTGATGCATTTTTTAATTTAACCAAAAGTATTGATTACAAAAGTGAACTAACTTCTATAAAACTTCAATGATTAAAATCTTCAACTTCGGTCATTCATTGAAATGGGAAAATTAAACTCAAAATTCTTGTATAGAGAAAAAAAAATTATCGCGTTGTGTTTTAAGGAAATTAATCACTGCAAAAGTTTTTGCTATCAAAAAGATCTTTTAAAGAGGAGATTAATTTTTAAATGCGAATACATTTATAAGTGTATTTCTTGAAATTAAAAACATTTTAGCATATTCTTTAAATGTATTTCTACCGCAACAAAGCACCAAGCGATCTGATACAAATGTATTTTTTTTTTTGTTTAAAGATTTCTAAGAGAAAGTGGAAAAATCTTCGCTTCTAAAATTTAATTTTGCAAATGAATAAACTTAAGAAATGTGATGAATGTTTAACGGCGGAGATTCGGAAATGAAAGTTTCTTTTAACTTTGTTATGCTTTATGATTTACTTTGTAATAAATATTTTTTTTCTGTTGTTGTTGTATGCCTGGAAATATTTTAAAAGTTCTGCAAGTTCTTTAAATGTGTATATTATTTTGGGTTTTATTTTATTTTATTATTTTAAGTTACTGAAGGAATTGAAATATTTTGAAAAGGATAATAACATCAAAAAACAGCAATAAATCATAATAAAGAAATAAATTATTTTCATCAGTTATCGTTACAAACTGAAAAAAAATCAATTCGATAAAAAATAAATAAGAAATACAAACGATTAAAAAAAATCACGAGAAAGAAATTTAATAAAAAAAAATTACTTGAACAGAATTAAAAATATTTACAAAATATATAGAATTTCAAACGATTTTATAAAAAGCATTTGTAAAAAAATAAATAAACCAATAATAATAATAAGCGACAGAAATTAAAGAGAGAATAAACCAATAAAAATAGCCGATGAAAGAAATTTAAAAAACATAATAAACCATCAAGAAAAGTTTAAAGCTGTCCAAGACATCGCTGAACCACTCTCCCCAAAATAATATCCATATATTTTACGTGCCAATATATATATATTATTTTAGAGTAATCTATAAATTTTTTTTTTTTTTTATTATAAAGTAATTAACATTGTTTATCAATGGCAAATGTAAAATCGTTCTTTTCAAAAAAAAAAAAAAAAAGGCATCTATTGGATGTATTATTTTTTAATTTAACGATAGATTTCTTAACCAAATGTATTAATTACAAAAGTTAACTAAATTCTATAAAGCTTCAATGATTAAGATCTTCAACTTATGCCATCCATTGAAATGAGAAAATTAAACTCAAAATTCTTTTGAATGAAAAAAAAACACATTGTGTTTTAAGGAAATTAATCACTGCAAAATTTTTGCTATCAAAGAGATCTTTTTTAAAGTGGATATCAATTTTAAATGTGAATACATTTATAAGTTTATTTTTTGAAATTCCAAAAATTTTAACATGCTCTTTAAATGCATTTCCACCGCTAACAAAGCAGCTAGCGATCCGATACGTTATTTTTTTTTCTGTTTTGCTTAAAGATTTCTAAGAGAAAAGTGAAAAAATCTCCGCTTCTAAAATTTAATTTTGCAAATGAATAAACTTAATAAATGTGATCAATGTTTAACGAAGGATATTCGGAAATAAAAGTTTCTTTTAAATTTTATATGCTTTATGAATTACTTTGTGATAAACATTTTTATTTTGTTGTATGTCTGGAAATATTTTAAAAGTCCTGTGAGTTCTTTAAATTGGTAGATTATTTTGGTTTTTATTTTATTTTGTTATTTTAAGTTACTGAAGGAAATCTAATAATTTAGCAAGTATAATAACAGCAATCTTTAAAAAACAAACGAAGAAAAATATCAATAAATCATAATAAAGAACTGAATTATTTTTATCAGTTATCGTTACAAACTGAAAAAAAAAAAAATTAAATGAAAATAAAAAAATAGAATTACAAACGATTAAAAAAAAAAAACCACGTGAAAGAAATTTAATAAAAGTTACTTGAAAAGAATTAAAAAAATTCAAAAACAAAATAAAAATATATATATACACTCATGTCCATAAATTAAGGATAATGAAGTTCAGGCAAAGAAAGAGACAGAAGCAAAACAAATTTGACTTATTTGTAAAGTCTATTTATTAAAGAAAAGGTAAAGAGCAAAAAAAGATGCTATATGTTTGACATAATTAATAAAAATTGCGACTTTTACTCCCTGGAGCAAATTTCAAAAGGAACCTATTTACAAAAACCAGTATAACATGGTTAGTATGATGGTTAATATGAAGTATGTCTCCCGGACGATGCAATACAGGCCTTACAACGCCTACGCATGCTGAGTATCAAATTATCAATCCGATCTTGGGGAATATTACACCACTTATCAAGCAATGCCCTCCGAAGTTCCGGTTGACAGGTGGGAGGGGGTTGACGGGCTGAAATTTGTCGGCCAAGCATATCCCCCACATGCTCTATTGGATTCAAGTCCGGTGAGTATGCTGGCCAATCCATACGGGTGATATCTTCCAATTGAAGGCATTCGTCTACAATGTTTGCACGGTGAGGACGGGCGTTGACATCCATAAACAGAAATTCAGCACCCATGGCGCCCTAAACAAACGTACATGTTGTTCCAGAATGACATCCCGATAGATGTGGCCTGCCATAGTTACACTCTGAACATGCAGGTCAGTTCTGGAACCAAGAATAATTCCTTCCCAAACGAGCCATCCTGCACCACCGTAACGGTGTCGTTCAATGGTGTTCTCTTGGTGGTAACGGGTACCTGGGGCTCTCCATATGAAAGTCCGGCGAGAATCAGACTGCAAACTAAACCTGGACTCGTCGGAAAACATCACACAAGACCATTGTTGCGGTGTCCACATTGCATGCTCTCTACTCCAGGTTAATTGCAGGCGACGGTGAGTTGCGGTAAGTGGGACACATCTGACAGGCCTACGAGCATATAGACCAATGTGCCCTAAGCGTCTGTACACGTCTGCCTTGAAACTGTCGTACCGGTAGCTGAAGAGAGCTGACGAGACAGGTCTGATGCTGCGCTCCGTCAGTTTCTTTTGGCAGTAACTGCTAAATACCGGTCCTCATTCGGCGTTGTAACTCGGGGGCGACCTCTGCTGTAACATCTACTCACATTACCATCATCTTGGAATCGATGCGAAAGCCTGGAGATGACACTCTGGGCGATTCCAAGTTCCTCGGATACTTCCAGCTGGGTACGTTCACATTCCAGTCGTCCAATAAGTCTATCACGTAAAAAATCATCCAAATGCTTCCTTTGTGCCATAACTATGCGGTTATTTAACTGAAAGGCTTTTAAAGCGCTTGTGAACAATTTTACTTCTTTGCCACCATTCCTTATATACCCCACTCTTACACTCTCGTCATTGTGAAGTACTCTCCGCGCCAACTGGTGGTTTCCTGTAATTTGCAAATTCTTCTTCAAGATGTGCGTGATAATTCTGCAGGTGAAATTTTTATTTTAGAGTTCAATTTCTGTGTGATTCTGAATTATCCTTAATTTATAGGCATGAGTGTATATATATATATATATATATATATATATAATGCATATTATATTTATATAATATGTATAATATTAAATTTATTTTTATTAAATTTCATTCATGTTTTTTTTTAAATCGCTTGCAATTGTATTTATTTATTTTTTATTTAATCGGTTTATTTTTTTTTTTTTTTTTTCAGTTCGTAACGATAACTGATTAAAATAATTTATTTCTTTATTATGATTTATTGATATTTTTTCTTCCTTTGTTTTTAAAGATTGCTGTTATTATTATTGCTAAATTATTCTAATTCTTTCAGTAACATAAAATAATAATAAAAAAAATGCAAACCAAAATACTATACCAATTTAAAACACTCGCAGTATTTTTAAATATTTCCAGACATAAGACAACAACAACAAAAAAAAAAAATGTTTGACACAAAGTAATTCATAAAGCATATAAAAGTTAAAAGAAAGTTTCATTTCCGAAGTTCCCTCCGTTAAACATTGATCACATTTCTTAAGTTTATTCATTTCCAAAATTAAATTTTAGAAGCGAAAATTTTTCCACGTTTCTCTTAGAAATCTTTAAACAAAAACAAAACAAAAAAATACATTTGTATCGGATCGCTTGCTGGCTTGTTGCGGTTAAAAATGCATTTAAAGAATATGTTAAAATGATTTTAATCTCAAAAATACACTTATAAATATATTCACATTTAAAAATTAATCTTCCACTTTAAAAGATCTTTTGATAGCAAAAACTTTGCAGTGATTAATTTCCTTAAAACACAACGCGATATTTTTTTTTTTTCTGAAGAAGTATTTTGAGTTTAATTTTCTCATTTCAATGGATGACATAAGTTGAAGATTTTAATCATTAGAGTTTTATAGAATTTACTTAACTTTTTGTAATTAATACTTTTAGTTAAGAAATCTTTCGTTAAATTTAAAAGAAAATGCATCGAATGAATTTTTTTTTTTTTTTGGATATGAAAGCATTTACATTTTTTATTACGTCATTGTTGATCAATTTCGATTATTTAATATTAATAATAAAAATATTTTCCCAAATTATGTTAAAATAATATATATATATATATATATATATATATATATCTTCCAATGGTCTTACTATAAGTCCTATATTTTAGTCCTGTAGTACTATACTTTTTTTAGCTAGCAATAAAGCATAGAAACAGTTTGGCTGCTATTGTCTTTGATATTAATACTGATGGATGGAAACCATGGTTACTATCATAATGATGTCAATGATTAAGAGAATTCTAGGACTATGAGAAACAGAAATAAGTACATCTGTATTGTAATACATGAATCTATGAATTCAATAATTCATTGACTATTTTTATCTGTAGAATATAATATCTGATATGCCAGGGATGGCAAACTACGGCCTGCGAGCCAATTCCAGTCCACCGGAAGTTTCTATCCGGCCCGCGGATAGAATTGTAATTTACCTGTCCGAGGCGAATTAAAAAAATTCTATATTTATATATTATATATCCATATCCTTTTCTACTTTGATTAAAAATTTCTTTCTTTTTTATCGTCGATATCTGAGCCCATCTCAAACTGAAACCTAATATGTTTGGTGGGTAGCTAACTAAGAACGACTTGCCTCATTTCCCGAGGTTAAATTCTATACCTTCTGTAAATCAAGAGTAGCTTAAGAATTATGAAGACGGTTTGAAAAAACTGCATTTTGAGTTCGAGCACAGGTTTCAAAATTTCAGTGCCATACATTTTTACCATGCCTTTCACCGTAAATTGGGAAGCAGTGAGGTCTTATTTGCAGGTTGAATTAATTGAGTTGCAATCTAACAATCATCTCAAGCAGTTGTTTCTAAATATCCAAATTTAGGGTTTACAAATCATTATCGAAAGTAAATTTTCCAAATTTAATATCTCACGCCCAGAAAATCAGTGCTTTGTTTGCTTCATCTTATATATGTGAACAAATGTTTTCAACTATGACCCTTAGAAAGAATTATTTCAGAAATAGACTGACAGATGGGCGTTTAGCCTCGTTCCTTAGAATCAGTACATCTCACTTCAAATCTCAATATAAGGAACTTTTAAAAACGAAATTGCAGTTTCATTCGTCTCATTAACATATTTAAATTGTATTACTTTATTTGATTTTTAAAATTTTAGAAACATTTTAGAAAAGCATTTATCCTCGTTCCTTGGAATCAGTACATCTCACTTCGCACCTCAATATAAGGAACTTTTAAAAAACGAAATCGCACTTTCATTCGTCTTATTAACATATTTAAATTGTTTTACTTGTATCCGGTTTTTTTTTTTTCGATTTTTGGCCCGCGACCGAAAAAGTTTACCCATCCTTGTGATATACCATTGCTGAAATACTGGAAACGGTTATATAGTGTCGTTACTAAGAGCAGGGCTGCTGCAGTGGAGTTTTTTTTTTTTTTTTGGCCTATAGTGAATAAAATTATATTATTTCTGCAAAAGTGGAATATGTATTCCTAAAATTCCTCCAGGAAAGCATTCCTTTCTTTATGCCAGGAAAGAAATTGTTTGAAAAAAGTGGTGTTCACTATCATTAAGTTAAAATATTAGTGAATTAAAAGAAATTTGAATGAGACAAGTAATTATCTGCGTATAAAAAAAGTGGTTTGGATCTGTTAATGCTTTAGCTCATTGACTATTTTCAAAGAGATAGAGCGATTTAGCGTTTGAAAAGTTGTACACGATATATGAATAATGTAATGTTTTTCTATTTATGTCTGAGTACTAATATTAATTACTCCTTTTTATGAATAATAATTTTCACTACTTTACACATGGCAACGGCAATTCATTATTATGAGTGCACAATTAAGATACTCTTAAAGAATCGTTAAATTAAGTGAAATTTACGTAACATTTTACATTTAATTTTTTTCCCCTAAAAATACTGGAAATATACTAAAAGAAACATTTAAATTTTTATTTTAACATAATCTAACAAAATTGAAATTGCAAAAATAAATAAATAATATTTTTCCTTTTTTAATTAGAATTTTATTTTTGTTAATTTTAAAACAATTAATTTTATGTTTTCATCTGTTTGAGATACATTCGAATAATTATCAGTTATTAAGGATTAATAATGGACATCGTCGTATAATTTTTGATTGTAAGACACAAACATAAAAAAAATACAATTAACCAAATACATTCTTAAAATGCATATATTATGCATTTTTAATGTATAAGCTACTGGGTTGCCCAGAAAGTAATATCATTTTTGGTAATGCTTTTAAGCAGATAAAACCGAAAAAAATGACTTGCCAACCCAACATAAACCTATCAAACAACTGAAAATACTATTTTGATGCTAGAGAATACATTTAATATTGTTATTAAAAATAAATAAAATAAAAAATGCAACAATATAAAGATGTTTAGAAGCCTAAACAAAAATAATACTGAGTAAAATCTAAAGATGATATATTTTTTTTTTTTTTTTTGAAGCAGATAATTTTAAGATGAGTTATAGTAGAAGAAAGCTGTTCTATGAAATGTGATTTGTTATTTTGATAGTGTTAACGGAACGACGTTATGGTCCCATTTCTCTCTAAAGTAACAGCTATGACAATAAAATCGATGTTATGTAATATATATTACACTGGTCGCAGAGGAATGCACTGCCATATATCATCGTTTATTTCCTGGTGGAAGGTTACAGGCGATGTTTAAAAAACGATGTACAATAAATATAAGCCATCTGAAAAATGTATAATTCATGTATTGGTTTGCTACTAATTTTCAAAATAAAAAAAAAATATTTTTATTTTTTTTTTTTTAGAAAGTGAATATATGTTAATCAGGATTATTAAATTAATTTTTTAAATTCCGTAAGGTTTTCAAACTCTCTTTTAATTTAATTTACTTAGCATTGGGAACTAATAAAAATATTAAAACGCATTTGAATTTATTATTTTATTTTATGACTTCTAAAAATGAATATACTTTTACTATTTTTATTTTCTAAATATTTGAAAAAATTTGTCAGTTGCTTTAAAACTGATCATACATTAAAATTTAAAAATATTTATAAGCCAGATTTAACAATTTGTTATTGTTCAAGAAAGTGTTTTAAATTTGCACATTTTTTCAATGCATATAATATTGTTTCTCCGTATGCATATAATATTGTTTCTCCGTATGCATATAATATTGTTTTACCGTATTGCTTATAATATTTGCTTCTCCTTGAATTTGAGAATATCCTTAAAATTCCAGCCAATAAATGACTGTCAGTGTAGGATGCTTATTTTCACAGATGGCTGTTACAATTGTCATAAAGATCGTCAGTATCTAAAAGAAGTGAGTGCAATGTATGCTACCAGCTGGATAGAATAGAGATCTTCTATATCCTAGCTGCATGCATAAATATTGTGGAACATTGTACTCATCGTATTTATGACGTGAAGAGTTCAGTGATGGACAGTGATGAGCAGTCCTTGTTTAAGTGCAGATTTTCAAGAGTAACTGCTCCGAACTTTGAGAATATTCTTAAAATTCCAGCCAATAAATAACTGTCAGTATAAGATGCTTATTTTCACAGATGGCTGTCACAATCGCCATAAAGATCGTCAGTTTCTGAAAGAAGTGAGTGCAATGTATGCTACCAGCTGGTTAGAATAGAGATCTTCTATATCCTAGCTGCATGTATAAACATTGTGGAGAATTGTAATCGCTGTAGTGTGAGATGCTTATTTTCGGCGTGAAGAAATCATTAATGGGCAGTGATGAGTGGTTATATTTTTAATGAAGACTTTCAAGGATAAATGAAGACATTCTAAACTGCTCCTTGAGAAAAAATCCGTAAAATTCAACCCGATAAATCTTGCTACTAGAGTGAGATGCTTAGTTTCACAGATGGCTGTTACAAACGTCATAGAGTTCTTCAGTTTCTAAAAGAAGTGAATACAATGTATGCTATCAGTAGATTAGAATAGAGGTCTTCTATATTCCAGCCGCGGATATAATGAGGAACAATTTTGGAATGTTGAGGTCATTTAGTTTTATTTTAGGTTTAATTCCTTAAATTTATTTTTATTGAATGCTTTAAAATGAATTACTGTAATTATACAAAACATGAAAGCGCATAAAAAGAAAATTTTGAGACAATTTTGGGGAAATTTTTTCACATTCCTGCAAAATATGCAAAACAAGTATTATTATTATGTGCTATTTAATCTTAAAATCTTAAAATTATGAAAAATAACTTTAAAAATAAAGCAATAAAAAAAATAAAAATTCGATACAAATTTTTAAAAATAATTTTACACCTGAAACCATTATAAATAATATATTTAAATCATTACAAACCAGATTTCTTATTGTAAAATATAATCATTTAAACTATTTCGCAATACTCAAATTACTTAGAAATTCTCTCTGAGCCAAACTATCATAGTCTTAATAATAATACATTATTTAAACCTTTTAAATATGCATTATAAAATACTGCAGTTTTGCAACAAATCCGTGGACACTAGCCAACATCTTTTCTTATTTTAAGGAGCGCTTAAGTTAAAGTAGAGGTAAACTTTCGCATAACTTCAACACCACGGCTCCACTGTGTACAATTAAGCCAGAAACGTGCTCCAAAGTTCCTACCATAAGTCATGATTCCAATAACTTTATCCTTATTAGTAACGTAGCACGTTCTGCAGACACCACGCGCAGCATCGTAAAGGATAACAAAATTTAAAAATACGGGTTTTTACTACAGAGAAATACATTTTATACTTGATAAACTGTAAGTGACTGTTATGTATTCAGACGGTGATGGTCTGATGGGAGCAGTGATTTACGCATATCGTTGAAAATCATGTTTTAATCGCAAGCTTTGGGACCTGAATATTTATTAGGGTAAATCATAAATATTTGTAAAATCATAAATCTGCGAAAGGTTTTATATATTTTTGTAAAGCGTGAATATGTGCAAAATTGCAAACTTGTAAATTGTTGTACTTAATGTGTTGTTGCAGTATAGTATGTATAATTTGAAGATAAATAAAAAGCATAGAAAATGGAAGAAAATAATTTAGTAAGAATTGTTTTGTTAATAACTATTTGCGTAGTGAAGTATCATTGTTAGCTAGTTTTAACTTTTCAATACTAACTTTATTTAAATTGGAAAATTAGTGAAAAAAAAATTGTGTATATGCATACATATATAGATATTTACCACATTTCACTTAGTGCTTTTAGGAAATTAGTAAATTATTCTCAGTTTTTTATAATATTTCAAAGTATTATTTAACATTATTGCATAGCAATGTTAAAAATGTTTAATAATCCTTTATTAAAGTTAACTCTTGTATAATTTGATGACAAACATAAAAATCAACTTGAAAAATGTTATGTTAAAAAATAGTTTTATGAAAACTTTCACTATCGTTTTATCAACCTTAAAATGCAAAACATTTTCTAGAACAACGTAATATTTTTTTATTCCATTTTGTTCTGAAATATAGATTAATAATTTGCAACGTAGATCCATTAATTTGAAATCAATACAAACATATATAATAAATTCTAGAAAAGCAATTTATTAAACTCCTGGCGTTGTCTTAGCAAACAATTATTATTTATCACCTTTTTACTTTAATAGCAAAAGATTTTCTAAACTTCTTTCGTTCACATACAATGTTTTTCAGTAATGTACTGAAAAATCTAAAAAAGAGTTAAATCCTTTCAGCAAGAAAATTATTTCAATCTAATTTAATTTACAAGCAATTCACAATTTACAACACGAATTTGGAAGCAATTTACAGTTTAATTTTATAACATAAAATGCTATAAAATTGATTATCTTAAATCAAACATAAACTCTTTTAAATAAATTATTCGTTTACTATCTCAATTTTCATGTAACAATATACATATATATATATATATATATATATATATATATATATATATATATAATATATAAATTCATATTTTAATATCCTACAGATTAAACATTCTATTAACATTATTCATATTTCCAAATGTAAATAAATTTTGTTTTTATCTCTGCAATTCATGGATTGTTTCTATAGACATTTAAAATAGTTTTTGCATATTTCTATACATATGCAGTATTAAGTTGAAAACAGGATTTTGTGGAAATAATGTAAGCTAGAGTAGTATGCTATCTAATGTGTTAAAATGGTGGAATATTATGTTATCAAGTAGATTAGAAAGCTAGATTAATATGCCACCTTGCGGGTTAGAAGGATAGATTAATATGATATCTAATAGGTACAATTTTCAGTCAATTTTCAACCAATTTACTAAGTGATGCAACATAGGAATTCACAAAGATAATTAGAGGGAAAAAAAGGATAAATTTTTGTTGTCAAACATTGAGGGGATCGCTTGCCATGTCTAATACATGGTTCATCATTAGAGAAGGGAAGTATATTGCACACAAGTCTCACTGCAGTTTGGAAGGAAGATTTCCGAGATAGTAATTTGAGTGTTCACAAATTTCTTTTTTATCACAGAAATGAATGAATTTGCTTCTCGAACTAAGAATCCCGTCTATTTATCCATATAAACATCATGGATTTGTATTTGGTATGGCCTATTGAATATAGAAACAATTAGACTTCATCTGCAAATACAAATTTGGCTATTCCGGACCAAAAACTATCATTACATCGGAAAACTATTACTGAGATAGCAAATAAAGAAAAACTTCCCATGAATACCTGGAATTATATATTTTCTTATCAATAAAAATCTCCTCATCAACCTGAAATGCAGGCATTCAATTTTAGACAACAGTTTCGAATCTGACTAGCACAGTTTTTTGAATTGCATGACTTAAATCCATTAAAACCCATCAGAGCTCGAATTCATTATTCATAAAGAAGCATAAATCAACGCTATGAATCACTCCAGGTGTTAAAAGCAGGCATTGCAGTACCATTTCCCCCACCAGAAAATGATTCGTTCCGAATTTCAGGTAGATTGCTGTAATTTATTTCTTCTTGGAATTTTTATTTTTAGGGGTCTTTTAGTGCCAGAATATATGTATAAGGTGAAAAAATGCTTCCGTGAATCTCGTGCAAAAGAAAATGGTCTTGGTTATTGACCGATAGAGTCATCATTAAGCAGAGGGAGTATCGCGAGACTTATCTGGTTCTTTTGATAAAAGTAACACTTTTCTTGTGGCTTTTAAGCACAAGGGATCCATTGTTAGTGAGAAATAAAAGTCGTTAAAATTTTCTAAATGCAATTGTGTTAAGAATAAATCTGACTTATCTTAATCTAACAGAACTTAACTGAGTTCTTTTTCGTATCTGTTATTACAAAGTAAATTGATTGAAAACTAGATTTTATTCAGATTGCAGCATAATTTAAATAATTGATGTGTTAAAAAAGTTATTTTAGTGAGCTACAAGAATTCAGAAAAAAAGGCTTTTCATAAATATATATCCCTTTGAATTTTATTATATTAGCATTACTGTATTTGATAATTTTCAAAAAAAAAAAAAAAAAGTATATATATATATATATATATATATATATATATAAATATATAAATATATATATATATATATATATATATATATATATATATATATATATATATTTTTATTATTTTTTTATTATATATATAAAATGTGAATATTCTTCTGAGATATACTTCCAACGGCTTGATGACCTATTAGCTAAAGCTCTGTCCTTTGGTGTTTCAGCTGGAATCATGGTGTTCGCATGGACGTTTGTTAGTAGTTCGAAATCCAAGTTAAACTGTAGATTCTGGTCTAATTAGCCTAAAGTGTGCTAAAAATGACAGTATGACAGTATGGTAACACGCTTCCATTCTTTCGTAGTGCAAAGAACTGCCATTGTATTGTACTATACAGATTGATGTTTTGAGAGGGTGTGTTTCACAAGAAGAATTCATGTGCTATGTCATTTTTTTTTTTCTTGAACAATATGACCTGTTATTAGAATGATATATTCATTGTTTGTGGGAAGGGAAAATCACTAAAATATTTAAAATAATATAAATTTAAAAATTACAAAAACTCAATGATTAGTAAATACTAAAAGAATGGCAAGAAATGTAGATATATTAATATTATGTACATTTTGTTTGACTAGATTGATCAAACTTATTTAATTAAGATTGTAATACAAAGGAATTTGTTATACGTCCTAGAATTATTTTGAAAAATAAATGTTCAAAACTAAACACCTCATGAATTCATAAAATAAGCCATTTAAGGTAACGTATATGGATATAAATATTATTTCTGAAATTTTATAAATTTTCGTGCATTAAACTTTTTTTGGACAAAAATATTATATGAGATAAAAATGTTTCCCTCAAATTCATACAAAGATAATGGTCTCATTTATAAATAATAAAAAGTTATCATAATGTAAAAGAATTTCTCGAAACATATTTTGTGTTTGGAACAAAGTAACGAGTATTTTTTTGTTGGTATACTTAAAATGTGTTATTTACTTTTAGAGAGAAAAGCGCGTGAAGTTAGGGCCATTAAAATATTTTGCTATCTATGTATAAAAACTGTATGTTGCGGAATTCCAATGTAACTTAAAAACTATACCACTTAAAGATATATATTTTTTCCTCTTAAATTATTTTATTTTTTTGTGTCTAGCCAAAAAAATTACAGACATTTTTGAATTATTTCTTTTTAACTAAACGAATTTTTTTCTGACACACTTTTAGTCTAAAATATCTGGTGGCATATGGTGAATTCTGGTAGCGATATTTAGAAATTGTTTTTATGAGTTAATGTCAGGTGTTAAAAGTCTTAATTAAAGTTGAATAATTAAATTAATGTGAATTGTTTCAAATATTTAATTTTTAAGTTTATATGATTGCGATATAATGAGCAGCGATATATTATATCACTGTTTGTTTCAAAAAAATTTCTATTCTATTTTATTTTCTAAATATTTTTTATTTATAAATATTTATTCACAACATTTTTGTTTAGAATTTGGCAAACCATAATTCTTGATCATTATTAGTATTTTGCATGGGCTAGATTGTGATAGCTGATGATTAATTTGCACTTTTCACAGATATATTTTTTTCCTAATAAAATTTACCAAAACTAAAAATCACTCGAAATCACAAAAGCATTTTCATGAATTATTTATTTCATGCGAGTATTTATGAAAAATAGATAACAATAAAAAAAAGTTATAGATTTAGATATAGATACATTTATGATCACTATAATTCCACGAATGAAAACTAACAAAGCTTGATTTTCTTTAACATAATATGCCGTCAGTCTGCTACTTTGAAAGAAATAGTTGAAAAGTCATCACTGTGTGGTTAATGAACTAGTGAGGTGGGTGTTTTTCCTGAAAACTAAATAACCCAGTAAATTCCTCCATAAAAAGCGGAAATGTAGCTATGAAATGCCAGTGGGACAGGCTTATATTTCTGTTCGAATCAGTGAATGTGACAGTTTCATTTTTTGATGTTGTTGTATCTATAAATATTGTCCTAACAATGCCTCCAAGGAAAAATAAAAACGAACTCCCAAGTGAATTTTATACTACATTCCTGTTACATTATATTCTCCTGTCTGACAAATTATAGAGAAAATAAATCCTAGGGCACCTCCGAGTAAGTAATTAGTTTGAAATAAATTATTTTAAAATATTAATTTTATAATTTTATGCTTCTTATATCAGATTAAATTGGTTCAGAACAAGAGTTTTTAAAAATTATATATAGAATAAATGAATTGAAGATTGGGGGAAAGTAAAATTTTTGAAAAAGGGTTATAAATTGATAATACCATATTCTTCTGTATAATTAATTATTCGTCAATTTCTAAGAATTATTTTTCTGTTTTTGAAGTCTTTTTTGATGCATTATATAAACTTACTATTTTTACTATAGAAAACGTTTAAATGTTTAATTACATGTTTTACTATTTTTACTCTAAGAAAATTATAAATAATTTTAAAACAATCAAGTAAGTATCTGATGCATTGCATTTTATATAAATTACAATTTTCAATTAATTTCTGCATTTGTATAACATTTTACACGTTATATTTTTTGTTATATTATTTTTTATTATGATTTTATGCCACAGTATGGTTTGATTATAATTTTTTTCTATTTTGTATTATATCATAAGTTAATAGGGAAATCTAAAATATATTTAATTTATTTTTTAATTTATGGGTTTGTCCTTTTTTAATAGTGAATTCTGTAATTATATCAATCCTAAATTTTGTCTTTTTCTTTGTGTAAAACGTTGTGTTATTTTATGATCAAATTTTGTAAATGAAAGTACCTATATTTAATACCATCTTTCAAAAATTATACTGGGAGATGGTATTAGAGAATTTGAGTAAAAGTTTTATTTAAATGCCACATATATACGTTGATGCAAAATAACATATTTATATATATATATATATATATATATATGATATTCAAATACAATATATGTACATAAAAATCATCTTAGTTAATGTTAGAAATTGTACAATAATATTTCCTAAAAGTTTGAATTAGTATACATTTGATATTCAAATATTTAGGTCAGTAATACATAAATATTTTTATTTAATAAATATCACTAAAACATTAATAAAAATATATTATTTTGGGTTATTTTAATAACATTTAATGCAACCCAACTTGTTTATTGATATGAAATAGGAGTTGGCCAAGCAAAAAATGAGCCACACTTTGCATAATAAATTATAAATTATATCTCTAGTCAGTCAATATTTTTGGTTGTACTAATGATACTCATTGTGTAACTCAACGTACTAATTTAATAATTTTAATATTCTGGAAACGTTACTTCATTTTTACAGTACAAAACAAAGAAAATATTTTAATGACATTATATCACGCATTATATTTCAGCAGTGTAAGGGTAATTACGTAAGATTATTTGTTTTCTCTAATGATATATTGTCTAGTAAATTATGAACTCGATGCTAAATTTGTCATCTGTACCAGATGTAAAATGTGTATCTTCTTGAAAGACCAAATTGTGGTGGATTAGTTGATATGAATCATTGTATTTTGCACTTCAGATAGATCTAGAAACTTACTTGACATTGATATTCTCCTTCATCGTCAAGCTGAACTCCCATTCAGCAATTTAAGGGTAGTTAAGTAAAGACTATTTTTTTCTGCAATGCCAAATTGTCTTGTTAATTTCGACTCTAAATTCGTCATCTCTACCAGATATAAACTGAGTATCGTCTTGAAAGACCAAACAGTGGTCGGTTAGTTGACATGAATCATTGAATTTTGTGCTTCAGATAGATATAGAAGATTACTTGACAATGATATTCTCCTTCATCATCAAGTTGAAACCCATTCAGCAGTTTAAGGGTAAATAAGTAAGACTATTTGCTTTCTACAATGCTAAATTGTCTAGTAAATTATAAATTCTGACCCTAAATTTGTCATCTGTACCAGATATAAACTGAGTACCTTCTTGAAAGACCAAATTGTGGTTGACTAGTTGGCATGAATCATTATATGCAATGTCATGACATGACATTTTTGCACTTCAAATGGATCTAGAAACTTACTTGACATTGATATTCTCCTTCATCGTCTAGCTGAACTCCCTCAAGCGTAAATTATAGACTCCTCTTCTGTCGTCAACAATCATGCTGTATCGGGGATAGCCTGGTATATCTGGATCGAAACCTATAAAGAAGGGAATAGTCCATTTAGATTAAAATTAAAGGTATTTGTAGTTTTATAAAGGGCTCGATTTTTTTTTTTTAATGTTTAATTATTTGCAAAACTATTAAAAAAATAAAAACGTAAGCAACGGTTTAAAAGTTATTTTTGTAGGAAATGTTTAAAATGAAACAAATAAAATTTTCACTGTAAATAATGCTTAAATAAGTGTTTTAATAGTGCTAGTAACCATTTAAGGAAATAAATTCAATATAATAAATTAAACAAACGAATCACTAAAAAATTTCAATTTCAGTAAAAGATTCACGATAACATTGAAATATTTGCAATTTCTATTGAGTCTTTATTTTTGTTTAAACTAATGATGCTCATTGTGCAACACAAAGCACTACCCTATGTTTACAGTTTGTGTAATATATTGATATGAAACAGAAATACTCGACACATTGAAGTTAAAAATTTAAAAATAAGGATAATAATAACAGAATAGTACTACGATTACCAATAATAAACATTAAAAACATAGAATATTAAATAGGAATCATTTAACGAAAATATAATAATTAAAAGACTGTTAAAAACTTCTTGTCTTGATTTGCTTTAACTTGACTTGACTTTGAGATTTATGTTCGCGTTAGCTGTTTTACCTCAATTAATCAAATTGATCTTAAGAAGAAATCAGAAAAAAAAAAAGATAAGATAATACAAAATAAAAAAGACCATCAGATAATCAGTAGGATTTGACTGATTCTAAAGTGTTGAAGAAGAAGCACCGAAATGTGGTATTGTACAGAACTTCTATCACTAAACAGTTAAAAATATTAACACACATATACAACTACGTAATTTTCGTAGGAAATAAATTGTTGATATAATTTTGTAATATGGTTCGTCGCTCATATCAAATACCCAACAATAGGATCTGACTTTGTATCCAAAAACCTATTTTAGCTTTTCTCTTTGTAAGTCATATTTAGTGCATTGGATTAAAATATGTTCCTCTGTTTCCGGTAGTGGACCATCTTGAGCCTAGTGGACGAGATAGGGGTTAGTTAGTTCAAACCCATTGAGGCTAACTTTAGAAGGATAGGTTTTGGTGCAAAATCTTAAAATTAGTAAATTTTTTTCTATTAATAGGTAAGTGAGTTGATTTGATACTATTTTAATGAATCATATCCAGCGCGTATTTTCTTTGTTCCATTGTACATTTGAGGTTTTTAGGTGTCGTCTTATTTTTATGATTCATCTATAATCGTTAGTGACATCCAATATAACATCAGTGATAACACGGTGATATCAATTTAGCATCCTTTTACCTGACGCTGATTTTGCTAAGGAATCCGCTTGTTCATTTTCGTATATGCCAACGTGACCTGAAGTCTAGACGAATGCTTTTTGTTTTGAACAAGAAAATTTAGAGACGGAAAAATTTTACATTTAAGTCTAAGCAAAAAACAACAACACCAAACAAAAAAATAGTTTTTCTTTCTTTTATTAGCTTTAGAACAGATATTAAATAAATTGGCAAATATTCGAAAGTCATACTTCCTTTTTTTCATATTTCTTTTCAGTACAAGTTTTAAAATTATATATATATATATATATAACGAAAATATTTATATACAGCTCCATTTATTTCAGAAGACAAATCAGTATATATTATACATAAAAGTTCTTGCATTCTGAAACATTATTTGCAAGCACATGTGATGTGCAACTAGTCGCAACTAACTAGTTACATATGTTATGCTATATCTGGCATTCCTTATAGTTGTAAATTATTAAACTGGAAATAAGAAAAAAAAACTTATTTTACCTAATAACAATAATGATATATGACATACTATAACAAGAATGGAATAAATTCAAAGCAGCAAATATCACATATAGACATGGATTATTTCAGCTCAATTTTTCTCCCTAATATACATGAACATTCCTAGAGTCCAATGGCTAATTCTTATAAGGTATTAATTGGTCAGCACTTTCTTTTATTTCATAAAGCATGCAATATTAATCTCCTCTTATAATTAACTATAGCAATTAATATTCATAAAATATATACAATGTATTTATGATATCAAAGCAACTTTGTTTTTGCCAAAACGATGCAATTAAAATTTTTAACTGATAACAATAATTAGATATGGCATTCTATAACAAGTGTAGAAGAAATTCAAAGCAACAAATAACACATATAGGCATTGAATGATTTCAGCTCAATTTTGCTCTGAATATACATGAACCTTCCTAGAATCAATGGCTAATTGTTCTAAGATATTAATTAGTCGGTGCTGTATTTTATTTTAGAAAGTATATAATATCAATCTCCTTTTTATAACTTTATTTTGTAAATTATGGTATATGTTAATATGTGAAATTAATAATCATAAATTATATATAATATATTTATGATATCAAGTAACATTTTTTTTTTGCCAAAGCAATTCAATTCAAAATTGTGTTTTTTCAAAAATTTTACACGTCAAAGAATAAAGTACAAATAAGTATAATTTAACTGAATAACAAGTTACGCAAACAAAATATGTGATGAATAGGAAAATTTTGAATCCCTAATCTGAACTTAAGCTATAAAATAAACAAAGTTTTAAAAAAGGATACTGAACCATAAACAAATCTATTTCGTAACACCCACTACCTAAAGAACGATCTAAGATTAATCTATTATAATTTTCTAAGAATATATTATTCCGGTAATGGCATTCCTTTCAATTTAAATATTACGGTATACATACAAATATGTGCACCATTATAATATTGATAAGTTTTACATCAATTTTATAAAATACGCAAACAAACATTGAGAAGCTTATAATATGTATATTAAAATATTTTTCAATTTAATTCCGTAAGTTTACATTATATAAAAAATTTCAATTAAGAAATTCGTATATAATATATTTCATCAGCATCTAATAGCAAGTGTGATAGCTCCTTTAGGTGCACTAAAAACACAGTTTATCTTCCGTCCTAATATCTCATCTTAGAGCCATTATGGTTATCTAGATCACGGATAAAAAATATGATCTTATGACCCCAAGCTATTATTTCCGTCTATGAATTTTCTTAATAGGTCTTAATATCCTATATGGTTAGACGATGAGCTTTAGTGATATATTTCTTTACATCAATAATTTTTTAGATTACCTAAGTAATTGAAATTTTGTTGATTTTTTATTTATGATTAAATTTAAATCATGAGTACATAAAAAGAGAAAAATGTTCCCCACGTTTTTTCTTTTCGTTCAAAAATAATAGATCGATATTTTCTGTATTTCCGCGGATGGTCCACAAATAGCATAATGTTATTTTAGAATTTAGAAATATGACGGAAAAATTCTTCCAAATTCTGATGTTCTGTTCAGAATACTCGTTCTACGTATATATAAATTCAGGATATTTACGAGAACTTACCGTTTATATTAGTTTTATTGAGTATTAATTGAGTAATGAACTCTTCCCAAATGAAGAAATCTTATCGCTCAATAGTAATTTACCCTTCCTTCCCCCAATGAGTGTAAGTTTGCAAGCAGATCCTTTTTTTTTTTTTTTTCCAATAAATTGCATCGTGTAGAGGATTCACTAATTTGCCAGGGTAATTTCTCTCCCTTTTTTTTTTATTTGGTGGCCTGATGGGCAATGGCTCTGGCCTTTGGAACAACAGGTTTCACGTTCGAATCCTGGAGGTGGGCTGGATGTTTTTTAATGGTTCGAACTCCACTATAAACTGTATGTTCCAGTCTGTTTAGCCAAAGTATGCACAAAATGACAATAGAGAAACAAACCAAACCTACTACCAATTTTTTTATCGATAATTTTTCTTAAAATTCTGCACTTAATTTTTAAAAATTTATAATTTCCCCTGTTAATATAAATAATTTGTTTTAAATTTATAATCTGTTAGAATAATTATTATTTAAAAAGAGGCTAGAGAATTAAATTTTCCGGGACGGCCTGATGGCCAGCTGGCTAGCGCTCTGCCCGTTGCAGTCACAAGCTTCAGGTTCGAATCTTGTTCATGATATAGATGTTTGATAGTGGTTCAGAATCCGCGTTAAACTGTAGGTGCTGGTCTAATTAGCCCAAAGTGTGCAAAAAATGACCGTAAACTGGCAAATCAAACCAAATTTTTCGGGTATAGAAGTATCCGGAACTACACTAGCCGACACTTAGACTGCGATTGATATTCGATTACCCACACTAGCTTACGTTTTCGACTGTGATTGAGCAGAAAAAAATTACCATATTTTATGGAGGATGTCCCAAGGATAACGGATTAGGGATTCAGATTTCTCTAAAATTGATATTATTTCTAAAACATTGAACGAATGTATTTTCAATTTAATACAAAAATACCTCAATTATAAGTTTATGTTTGATCTCTTGTTACTGCGCATATATAAATATCTTTCATATTAATGCACTGCAAGTGCTGATATTGACATACAAAAGTATGCTTGCGGTTTATCATTACATTATTTTTACCACTAAATGTGTTATAGAATCTACCAAAATAAATAAATAAATAAAATCTGAAAATTAGAAAATTTAAATAAATTTATGTTTGAAAATTAGGTTTTACTATAAGTTACGGGTTAGAATACGTAGCAGCACCATATGACAGTAAACTTTAATTTAAAAAAAAAAGACGTCGTACCTTATTATAATCATCTTCCGTTTTTTTATCAATCTATGATATAAAACTATGGGGCCTGATGGCCGAATGGCTGGCGTTCGGTACCACAGGTAACGGGTTCAAATCCCGGCTTTGCCCATGGGGCTGGTAGTGGTTCGAATCCACTTCACGCCGTAGGTCCCGGTCCTAATAGAATCGTAGAGCGCTGCGGCGGCATTGTTACTCCGCGTGCGTGGCTTACCATCAAGTTACACGCGCCTCCTGGGTAATGCAAAGTGAGTAACATCGGTGCAGCCATTATGGCGAAAGATCACGGTCTATTTGCCAGCTGCATTAGAAAAAATGATATAAAACTAACAAAAGGTTTTTTTTTCAGTTTTAAAAGATAGTTTCTGATACCTCCATGATAATTGAAAATATTTATTTAATATTTAGGTGAAAACAAAACGACGACATTTTCCTGATGATTCATCATATTTGCTAAAAAGGAAAAAATGTCACAGTTAATTATTAATTGTTTTCTGGGAAGCTTTTTATTTCTTCTCATTAACTTCATTCCAGGCTTTTTCATCTACTAGTACGCACCCATCTATCTATGCCGAGTTTCAGATTTTGTGTAATACTGTAAAGCCCGGCTGCCGTCTACAACTATTATTTTTCATTATTAATTATTAAGATATCGCTTATTTTTCATTCACACAAACTTTTGTTAATTTTTGTTAGCAAACCATATTTCTAGGTAGGGGTTTAATGGAACTGATTTATTATGTAATTTTCAGAAAAAAATATCCACAGATTATATGTGGTGGCCCAATATGAGCATCCTGAATATTACAGGTTTTTTTAAAAGTAAGCATTTATTTTATAATATGCATCTGTTTATTTTTTAAAAGTACGAAACTAAGTCTCTTTTCAGTTTTACAGAATAGATTTTAAATATAGAAACTTGTCTGAATAGCAATCTAAATGGAAAATAAATGTTTAACTTAATTTTTAAACAATCGAGTAGAGTAGAGAACAAGATATATTTTTAATGCGCTAATTTACTGAATATATATTATTATTATATAGAGTTCAGAATTATTATTATATACCTTTCAGAATATTTCATAATTGGATAAAAGAAATGTTGTGTTTTATTCATCCTTAGACTTATGTTTATTTATGATATTAAAACGATAGTTTCTACCAATTTTATATTAAATAAATAATTCAATTTACTATGTAAGTAAAATACAAAATGTTTTGTTGAATATTTTTAAGAATGCTTCATTAAATTTATGCCTAACCAGATGAATTTTTAACTTTAAGAGAATTCAAAGATTAAAAACATAAAATTATGGCTAGTGCCAGTTTTATTGAATAGATATTAAGTAAGAAACTTGTTTGAATAGCAACCTTAATAGAAAAGAAATAAGAGTTAAAATATTTCTATTATTCTATTTCTATGTACTTTTTAAGCAATCAAGAAAAGTAGAGAACAATCAATCTTTAATGAGTTAATTTACTGAATATATATTAAATAACATAATTTTTACAATATTTCATAACTGAACTAAAGAAATGCTGCGTTTTATTAATCGGTAGGTGTATCTTTTTTTTTTTCTTATGTTAAAACTTTCTACCAATTTTTATATTAAATAATCAATTCAATATACTATACAAATAAAATATAAAAGGTATTACTGACTAATGTAAAGCGTATTCCTTTAAATTTATGGCAGATATCTTCAAACTATAATGTAATTGACAAACTGAATAGTTTCTGAATAGCTAATAGTTTAAATTGAATAGTTTTGCGATATTAATCGAATGAATGAATTTTACAAAGTGAAACTATAAACTATAATGTTTTTCACATTTAAAATGAAAACGAATTTACTGATTATGTAAGAAATATAAAGAGTACTGTTGAATATTTTGAAGAATACTCTATTAAATTTATGAATAACCAGATATCTTCAACTATAACATAATTGTAAGAATATTTAACTTAAATTGAATAGTTTTGTAAAATTAATCGATTGAATCCATTTTAGAAAGTGAAATCATAAATTAAAATGTTTTAAATTTTTTTTACATGCAAAATGAAAGAATTAACTGATTATGTAAGAAATAGCTACTAAATTTAGATAAATAACTATTTAACTAATTAAATTTAGATAATGCACAACATAATGTAACACAATTTAATACTAAGTATATCAAAAGCAAAATTTTCTACAATAATAATTCTGTGCTGTATAAAGAAAACAACATTTTCTTATATATATAAAATATTGTAAATTTTAAGATTAAAGTAGTCGTAATATTTATTTTTCATATTTATCATGTAAGAATAGTCTTTTTTTTTTTATGAAAGCTAAAAATGGACTTAATTTGAAAGTCTTTTCCAGATTTATATCATCAGTAATATTTATAACATCAAAATATTTTATAAAATGCAAGTATTTTCATGAATAATATTTATTATATTTTGAATTTGGAACATTTTACACTAGTTTGCGAATGTTTTAAATATTTAATCATGTTGAGCGCTGTTTCTCATATAAAAAAAGCAGAAAAATGGTATTTTTACGTTACATACATTTCTTATTTATTCTCGGTGAATAACATCATTCTTATCATAATTCCTTTGGAATTCCAATAAATATTTTTTTTTCCTCTGAAACTCCTATCTGTCAAATTTTAAAAGCTTTTCTCGAAACTGAAAACTTTCCCGGTCCAAGATGCATATCCTAGTTGACAAAATGTCTAATCAAATTTGATGTAAGAGGTTTTCATATTTTTGATGTAAAAAGTGCATAACCACAAATCAAAAATAATGATCAAAATCTTATTTTAACCATCAAAGTTGCAAAACTTTATTTTTAAGCCCTGAGCAAAAGAAGCGTAGAGTTAATGGATGTTAAGATCTATCTATCTTAATGTAGAGTGAAAAGTTTTGTAAACATATTATTTACTGCTTTTCTTCCCAATTTTTCTTTCCCTAAATATTAAGGCTTTATTCTAATATATGAATGTTTGGCAACTCCTGTTTGGAAATTTGTATAGATTTCTCGGACTTAGAGAATTTCATGATTTATAAATGGGAGTATCATATTTCTGTTATTTAAAGAATATATATTACGACTAAACAATTTTTCAAAGAAAGTATCAAATATTTTAGGATTTGTCTAGGTTACAGTTATGTTCAACAAACAACAGGATGTTTGTTAAGGATACTTTGAAAGCATAAAATATAATATAAGGTTATAACATTTTCCGATTTTATAGTAAATTATCTACAAACAGTAAGCCAAACTCGAGTTATATTAAAGCAACATATATATCCATACATTTTCAAGAGAAATATATTATTTAAAAAAAAAATATTAAGAAATAATTTAAATATAGAAAAAATAATTTTCTGCAATGATTAAATACTTGCCCATACTATATTAGAGTTAGCTAAATGTTCATTATTTAAGCGAATAATTAATGCAACAATTGAAAATTTATATATTTATAACAAGAAACAAAAAATAAAAGATTATTTTAAAAGATAAAAATAAAAGATTTAAATAAAATAGCAGAATTAAATAAATGGCCAAATGATAATTTAAAAAAATGACAGGAAATACAGTATTTAAATAAAATAGCAGGAATCAAATAAATGACAAAATGATAATTTCAATAAATGACAGGAAATAAATGATTTAAATAAAATAATAGGAATTAAATAAATGACAAAATGAAAATTTAAATAAATGACAGAAAATAAATGGTTTAAATAAAATAATAGGAATTAAATAAATGACAAAATGATAATTTAAATAAATTGCAGGAAATAAAAGATTTATTATTGAGAAACAGGAAATAAAAGGTTTTATATATTTATGGCGAATTATTTACTTGAACTGATTTTCATAAAAAATTAATTTAATCCAAATTAAGATCTTGCATAATTTAGAATATTTATTTCGTTGATTTTATTTCTTTGTCTGAAAACATTTGATTATTTTTCTATGTTTAAAAATTTTTGAGATAATTTCAAAAATAAAATAAGTTATGTGCAACAAAGCCACAGAATATTTGTAAAAGATTCTTTAAAAACAAAATATAAAATAAGCTTTACATATTTTACGATTTTATAGTAAATTATTTACTAACTACATACCAAACTCCGATCATATTGAAGCAATATGCATATATACTTATATATTTTCATGAGAAATAAATCATTTAAAAAATAATTTTTAAGAAATAATTTAAATATAGCAGAAATAAGCTTTTACAATGATTGAATACTTGTCAATAGTAGAGTTAATTACCTAAACGTTCATTATTTAAACGAATAACTAATGTACCAATTAAATATTAATTTATTTATAATAAGAAAAAGAAATAAAGGATTATTATAAAAGATAAAAAGAAAAGAAAAGATTTAAATAAAATAACAGGAATTAAACAAATGATAAAATCATAATTTAAATAAATGATAGGAAATAGAAGATTTATTATTGAGAAATAGGAAATAAAAATTTTATGTATTTATTATGAATTATTTACTTGAAATAATTTTTAAAAATAATTTAATTTAAGCCAAATTAAGTCTTGCATAATTTACAATATTTATTTCATTGATTTTATTTATTTGTCAAAACACATTTAATTATCTTTCTATATATAAAAAGTTCTGAGATAATTTCAAATTTAAAGTAAACCATGTACAACATAACATAATTTTTGTAAAAGATACATTAACAACAAAATATAACATCAGTTTATATACTTTCCGATTTTATAGTAAATTATTTACAAACTACATAACAAACTCTAATTATATTAATGCAATATATATATATATATATATATATAATATATATATATATATATATATTTATATTTATATTTTCATGAGAAATAAATTATTTAAAAAATATTTATTAAGAAATAATTTAAATATAGCAAAAATAAGTTTCTACAATGATTAAATTTTTTCCAATATTAGAGTGAATTAGCTTATTCATTATTATGCTTATTATTAGCTGAATTATTTATTTATTACTTAGAGAATAATTATTACAATAAATAAAGAGGAAATAAAATATTGTATATAAAAACAAATTATTTATTTAAAACGATTTTCATAAATTAATTTAAGCCAAATTAAGATCTTGTATATTTCAGAATATTTATGGAATGATTTATTTCACTGATAAAAAATTATGATATTTATTATGAGTTATGATGATTTATTTCATTGAAGATAAATAAATGTTTTTCTGATTTCATTAGAAAAATATTTATTTATTTTTTTTTTAATTTTTAATAAGTTCCATATACTCTAAATAAGATAGACTCATAGGTAATTTCAAAAATAAAGTAAGAGAGAGAAATAGACTTATTAATTTACAATTGGAGGAAAGTGAAATTGAGAAGTTTGAATTATTTATTTGAAATAAAATGTATCCAATTGCATAACAAATGGAAACAAAACAAAAATTTAAAATAGAATAAAAAATTTTTTTAATAATTATAATAAAGATTTTGATACATTAATTTAAAATTTTTTGTCCTCTGATGCTGTAAAAATTAATTATAAAATAAAAATTCTTATTTTAAAAATTTTAAAAAATAATCAAGACTTAAAAAATATTTTGAAATTATTATTAAATTTTGAACGAAATTCATCATTAAAATATAATTACATATTTGGTAAAAATCATGCGTATAAAGATTAAACATGATAAATAATTATGACAGAGAATAATTATTCATTTATTCATTATTAATAAGGGTATGGAACTAAAAATTTAAAAAAAAAAATATTTGTGTTTGTTAACTAACATTTTCTATCAGTAGAAAAAATATGGTAAAAAATTAAATTAGAAAAAAAGTTAAGATAAATAATATTTGTAAAAATATTAATTATCTTTTAAACCCAATAATTTGGGATTATTTATTTTTGTTTTCTAATAACTCTATTAATTATTTTCTAAATCACTATGAAACTCATTATATTTCCTTTTAATCCCAGTTTACTTATTTTATTTTTTGGCATGCCACAAAATAATAATTCTTGATCATTAAATAAAGTTTTTAAAATCAGTAAATAATTTTAGCTGAATCATTAAAATTCTTAGTGGATAATATTTTTTCTTTTACGTAAAGTTTTATTTCTGTTTATATTTCTATTTAAGCTTTTTTGAAAAAAAAAAAAAACTAATTAATTAAAAAAATGATGGTTAAATTTTTGTAAGTAAAGATATACTCATTAGAAATAATTAAAACATTTTTTGGTCGTTGCCATGAAATTAATTTAAATATCAAATGTCATATTATATGGTATTTAATTTCCTACTTATTATTACATTATAGTACCTACTTATCATTACATTATATTTCCTATTTACTTATTACTTAATTTGCAATTGTATTTTAAATTAATGTATTCAAAATATCATTTTTAACCTTTATGAACTTCCGTATTTTGGCAATTTTACTACATTATATATATATATATATATATATATATATATATATATATATATATTATAAATTTATACACTAATATACACTGAAGTGACAAAAGTCATGGGATAGCAATATGCAAATTTTCAGATGACAGTAGCATCGCGTAGAACAGGTATAAATGCGCGGGGCTTTCGCAGAGCTTTCATTTCTGTTCAAGTTATTCATGTGAAGAGGTTTTGACGTGATGATGACCGCACGACGGGAATTAACAGACTTTGAACGCGGAATGTTAGTTGGAGCTAGACGCATGGGTCATGCCATTTCGGAAATCGTTAGGGAATTCAACATTCCCAGATCCAATGTGTCAAGAGTGTGCCGAGAGTATAAAATTTCAGGCATAACATCCCACCATGGATAGCGCAGTGGTCGACCGCCTGCACTTAACGACCGAGATCGGCGACGTCTGCAAAGAGTCGTAAATTCTAACAGACAAGCAACACTGCGTCAAATAACCGCAGAAATCAATTGAAAGGGAAAAAGAGTGCAGAAAAATTTGTGCGGAGAAATCTTGGCTTTCTTTGGGCTATTCCAGCAGAAGACCGACTCGAGTGCCTTTACTGACAGAACGACATCGCTTGCAGCGACTCTCGTGGGCACGTGAGCATACCGGTTGGTCCCTAGATGAATGGAAAACCGTGGCCTGGTCCGATGAGTCACGATTTCAGTTGATAAGAGCTGATGGTAGGGTTTGAGTGTGGCGCAGACCCCAAGACGCCATGGACCCAAACTGTCAGCAAGGCACTGTTCAACCTGGTGGTGGCTCCGTAATGGCGTGGGCTGTTTTTTCATGGCATGGACTTGGTCCTCTGGTGCGACTGGACCGAACATTGACTGGAAATGCTTATGTTCATTTACTTGGAGATCACTTGCAGCCATTCATGGACTTCATGTACCCAAACAACGATGGGATTTTTATGGATGACAATGCGCCATGTCACCGGGCCACAACTGTTCGCGATTGGTTTGAAGAACATTCTGGACAATTCCAACGAATGATCTGGCCACCTAGATCGCCCGACATGAATCCCATCGAGCATTTATGGGACATCATCGAGAGGTCTGTCTAAATCGGACGTCTATCGAGACAGCATGGCTCAATATTCCTGCAGAAGACTTCCAACGACTTGTTGAGTCCATGCCACGTCGAGTTGCTGCACTTCGCCGGGCGGAAGGAGGGCCGACACGATATTAAGAGGTATCCCATGACTTTTGTCACTTCAGTGTATAGATATATATATGTAGTTAAATTAGATCTTTTCACCCATAATCCTCATCGTTTCCAAACAATTCAAGTAATATTGAAAGAGTTCCTATACACAGACAACTTAAAGACCTTAAATTCATGTAAGAAATACGACAGGTTTAAATAAAAGAGTTCTTAGTAGCAATAATTTTTTTCAGGAAGAAAATTTCTAGATGATTTTTAACACAAAATATTTAGCCTTTTTAAAAATTCCAAAACCGATCAGTCAAAATGTATGGAGACAAATTTAATTTAATTTTGTATTTAAATGTATTTAAGATCACAAAGCTAAATGAAAGATAATTGTAATTATATTGTTCCCTGAATAAAAGCATTTTCAAAGTGAAACATTTTAATACTACTTTTTTGTTTTAAATGAACGAAAATAGTTTTTAAGGGTAACACATCATTTTGCACAATTATTTACTGCAATTTTAGCATTAGTATGATTTATTTAAGCTCTTGAATGAATAAAAATTTGACAAATGGTGAGTATGTTCCCAAGTATATAAAACCTCAAAATATATCTCAAGAGTTAATGAATAATTATAAATATTTTTGGGTTATTTATTGAATTCTATTTTTATTTAAGAAATCCCATACCATAAAATACCTTATACATTTGACTGCAATTTAAATAGGATAAATACTTATTCTGAAAAGTTATCCTGACACAAATAAAAACTTTTACAAACACCTTTTAAAGTCAAACTTCAGCATGAAAGAGTTAGGAGAATTCTCACAATAGTCCCTCGCCAACAATCACGCCAACCCCACATTCTTTGATTAAACGTTTCCGCTGTGGCACCAACAAACAAACTTTCGGAAAAAGCAAAGGAAATAGTAAAGGAAAAACGACTTCGTGCTCTAAGAATACAGAAAGACGTTGTCAGAAGTAGGCCATTGTACTTTTCATTTCGTGATTTGTTTTATCCTGCATGGAAATGAAGTCGTCGAATAGTGCGAAATAATTACAAGATACATTTGTCTGACCCTTTGAGTTTTAAGTTTTAAATTAGTAGACGAATTAATTAAGTTTTCATAACATTTGTATTACAATTAGTTATGTTATATAAAATTGTACCTCACAATTCATAAATTTAATTTATGTTTTCAATGGATGTGGATGAGTCATAATGGACAGCACTTTGATTATTGAAATTAAATCAGCTTGATTTGAAATCTAATAAATGAAACTGAACCTAAATATCTCTTTCTATACGAGAATAGTATCGGCTTTTCTATACTATAAACCAATACCCCAAAATACCATTTTATTAGATTGGAGAGATAGAAATTCTGGTATTATTCAAAATCATATATGGTATATTCATTACTACTTATGGTGGTATAATGTGGATGAAAATTAGTAAGCCTCTTGTGGTGTACGCCTTGTAACGCTAAATCTCTAACTTTCAATTAGATAATTAAATAAATGAATATTTTAAAAACAACTTAAATGGTTTTTTAATCGATTCACTTATTTTATTAACATTTTACTTATAAAAATCCTGACTTTTGAAGATTTCATTTAAAATGTCATGTAAGAATTATGCATTATGGAGACTAAGATGATTAATTCTAGCAAAACCTTAAAAATCAAGCAAGTGTTGCCTTGGTGAATATTAAGAAGTCGAAATTCGAATAATTCATAAATATAGATTTATTAATATTTTTACAGTTATTTGGCTAATTTGCATTATGAAAATGCCCCATAATTAAGTATTTATAATTATATTTTAAAGGAAGGCCAAATGGACAAAACTTTTGGCATTCTTCTATCGTTACAATTAAAACAGGAGAATTTATGGAATACTGTTAAAATTATGAGGGGTTTATTTTTGAATTTATTTATTCTGTATGTATTTTAAGCTATTCTTCAGTCATCGATAGCTGTATATATAATCACATTATTTATTCAAATTAATTCTTTCTGAATATTCACAATTCAAAATATTAAATAAAAATTTCTATATTTAAAATTAGAGAATAAGCTAAAAACGTTATAAAATGAATATTCGCTGAAAAAAATATATACAAAAATTTTTTGCAGATATTTTCACAACCTAATGAAAATATTAAATCAATTTAACTAAATACCAGCCGTGGTATTACTAGGATAATGTTAATAAACGCTTTTAAAGAAGCCACTAAATCATTTTTCTTAATTATGAATTATGAAAAAAATGTAAACTATTTAATAGCATTCACTAAATAAAATGTATTTCTTCATTAATATTCTCATAAAATAATTGCATTTTCTACAATTTTTAAATCGATTTTTCACATCTTTTCATAAAAATATTATATTTGCATTAAAAATTCAATTATTTATAGAGTTTTTTTTCATTTCTAATGTTTATGCTTTTGAAATTAGCACTTATTTTTGAATATTTTTAACTGATATTTTAAACAGCGTTTTAATTTTTTAATGTAATTTCCTTAACACTCATAATTAACACAAATTTAAATAAATATTTTAAAATTATCTAAGTGTTTAGCAGTGCTTTTTACATTTACCGTATTGGATTTTTGCAAACCCATAATTAATTCAATTTGATCTAAAATAGTGTAATTTAAAGCAATTAAAATTCCTTTTAAACAAACTTTAAGAAAAACTTAAGCACTCAAAAGAAATAGAGAAATTAGAGTTTCAATGAAGCAAAGTAATTTTTAGAGAAAAGCTTATATACATGCAATTTGATCTAAAATTATTTTCGGCGTTTTAAAAACATCAACATAAAAAAAAAATATTTTTTTTTATTACTATAAAATATATTTTTATACAAAAATCAGACAGAATAACATTACTTAATAAAAGAAGATTATTCATAATTTTTGAAGTATTTTTAAACAAATAATTTTTTTGCTTTTTGAGTATTCTCAAATTTTAAATGAAAAAAATAAACATTTTGCATTTTTAAAATATATACATCTTCTTTAAAAAAGAAATATGTATCAGAAGAACACATAAATAAATCAAACATACAGGTACATATTTATACCTTACAAAATTATGAAAAAGTAACATCGGTGTTCCAAATTTTCCTAAAAAAATATTTCATATTCAACCATTTTTTTTTTTAACAAACCAGGAAAAGGAAGAGGGAAATAAAAGTTTAAAAATAAAAATGTATTTCTTAGAGGGAGGATAAAAAAAAAACGATTTAGAGTACAAAGCAATTCCAAAAAAATGGACTTGATTAGAATGACAAGTTAAGGAAGAATAATGAATAGCTAGAATAATAAAGGGAACTTTCAAATAATGCAATGGATATTTTCTGGAATAAATTGAACAAGAATAAATTTGGAGATCCTGGTGTTTTTTTTATCTTTCCATCTTCAGATAAAAATCATATTTTTTTTCAAATTTTTTTAGAAATAAAAAGTAATTCTTTGCTTAATTGGAGCAGACAGATTCTTTATTCAAATAGCAGACATATTTCATATGTAAATGAGAGACATCATTCGAAATTTTATATTGACTGGACTTTTTTTAAAAAATTTTGTTTACTTTTAATTTATGAAATATTTATAAGAACATAAATATTTTTTTTTTTAAAATTAAAAAAAACTTTAATTTTTAGGACTTCGTGAATGTTTTTTACTGGATTATAAAGAATATATTAGATTTACAAGGTGTTTCTATAAATTTATTTAATAAAAAAAATAATATTATATAATTTAAAACCGAAAAACAAATTACTAAAGGAAAAAAAAAAAAAAAAATCACTTTAAAATGAAAGTTACTTTTTTTTATCATTTATGATTTTTTTCTTATACTTTTCAGTATTATATTTTAAATTAAAGGAAAAAAAATATATAAGTTTATTTGCAATTTCCTTAAATTTTTGAAATGAGATTCTTAACTAAAGTTTTTGTATTTGCATATATATTTTACAAAGTATAATTTAAAATATATATTATATGAATACAAATTAAATTGACATTTAAATATTTCAAAAAGTGCTCAAAACTTTATATATAGGAAATTATTTCAAAAAATGAAATAATAAATTCATAATATTTGAAAGCACGTAACACATTGAATTAATATATATGAACAAAATTGTTGCATCATTTTTGGACAATTTAGTATTTCTAGAATAATGAATTATTCTGTCTTATGGATAGTTAAATTTAATCAAAAAAAAAAAATATTTTCTTTTAAAAGTTAGATTAAACCATACTTTTTGATTAAGAATAAAAATATTCATGAACTTTTCAATATACAAAAAGTAAAGAATTTCTATATGTGTTATTGACTTTATTATAACTAATAACGTTTATAATATTTATGTTCCTTCAATGCATTGGAAATTATTATAAATAAAATTATTATAAGTTGCAAAATTTAAGGGTAGCTTTATTACAATCTAACCTTATTATCTTACTCTTAATAACAGTAATTATTTTAAGACATTTTAATAGTAAATTTGGGATTGCTTTAGATTTGTTACATGCATTTCAATAAAAATTTCCATTTGAAATAGCATGATTCCAAAAATTGATCAACAAAAACATAGCTTTCTTTTTCTGAGACAACATGATTTTTAATTTTTTCATTAAAAATATATTGTCAGAAAATTTAGAAAATCAAATTTTCTGGAGAATATATATAATAGCATAAATAAATTTTAATTATATCAACTGTAGGATATTTTAATAAAATTTTAGAAATATAATATTACAATAATTGTTTTAGAATCAAACTGGATAAAAAATTTAAAAAAATTAATATATGTATAAACATTATAAAGCAAAATTTTTTCAATTTTATTAGTACTTTTTCCCTGGATTAAGTTTCAAAAACATTTTTTTCTTTATATAAACAATCTTCGTGCTATTTTTAGAATAATAAATTGAAAAGGGTTCTTTTTATGTTCTTCTTTTGATTAAATTACCAAACTAAAACCACCTCACCACCAAATAAATCACCATACCTCTTAAAAATTGTTAACACCTTAAATAATTTTTAATTTTAAAAATAATTTTAAAAACATCGAAGTTATAATGTACTGAAAAAGTTGAATAATTGTTTTTATTTTTATGTGTATGATAAATTTCAAGGTATTCATTTTGTTATTACTTCATATACACAAAATATATAATGTTTTAGTCAGCAATGTTATGACATGTTTATATTGCATGATAAATATTTTCTTTTTACTATTCATGATTTAAGAATATATTATAAAATGAAATTTGTCTAAAAAAATTGAATTGAAATTTGTTGTTGTAATACAATAATGTCAAATATGCTAAGACTTTTTATGTTTCAATACAGCGTTCCACAATTTTCCATTAAATTTTTTTTACATATTTATATGCTTTCATTATATATTCCTTCAGACTGAAATTGATACTTTTGAAAGCTTTCAAAACATGCATAATCAAACTAACCTTATGTAAACTTTGTTTATGAAGTGGAGACATCAATTTGTTATATTAATAAAATACGTTTATGTAAATTATTTCTTTAAATTTAATGTTATGCTACTGATAAATGTTCTCTAGCTTTAAAAATACTTTAATAAACATATTTAATATGCAGCAATTAGTACTTTTGAAAAAGTAATATTTATTGTTTGTAAAACCTTTCTTTCACATCAAAAATTATAATTATAAATACCGATACCGAGGAAATACTTGATTAATTTTTAAAAATAATAATTTTAAATTATATTGTTTATAATTTATAATTATTGTTCCATTGATTTGATTTGCTGTATAAAAATATTAATTTAATGTATCATGTATTTCTCAAACACAAGGAAAATTTGAGGAAATTTTTAATAAGATAATTTGGAAATTTATAAGAGTTTCGAGCAGGTAAATTACGAATTCTTTATGTTCAAAAGAATTTATTATAAATTATAAACAAAATATTTTTGCATAAGAAATAAACTCAGTTTTATAAATATAACGTCTAATTGTCAAAATCTTTCTCGCAATTTATTTTGAAATATCACTTATGAAATTATTGTTATTCATGCTATTTAGAATAAAGGAACTCACTGTTTGGCAAAAATTATTATTATTTTATTTTTATGTAGAAATGTTAAAGATACTTTATTGCAACAAGAATAGCATAACAATAACAATAATATCATTATATGAACAATTTTAATGATTTAATAATGCTAATTGTTTTAAAAGTTCTATTTATAATTAATTTCCTATTAATTTAACTAGTTACAAATTTAAGGTGTTTATTTTAAATTGAATTATTTTGAAAAAAAATTTAAATAATATACTCGTTTATTGTTTTCTAATACTTATCTGTTAAACTAAGCAAATAATATTTTTTATTTTGGGGCTACTAGAGTTTAAAACTTATGTTAATGTTTATTTTTATGTACTGAAGCCATTTCATTCAAATATAATTTAATATTTTTTTTTTAGTTTTCATGTGGAAAATGATGTGATCAACAAAATTTATTAAAAGTTATTGAACTTACGCGAAAAACTAATTACCCTTTTCATGTTTTACCGCAAAAATTTATATTGAAAGTAATAATAAAACAAATTATCCTTCCATGATACAATCTTCAAGTTTTAATGGCACTATTTTGTTACAAAATAACAAAATAGTAACAACAAAAATGTACAAGAAATCAGAACCAATCATTAAACCTCTTTAGAAAAATATTTCTTGACGATTCCACGAATACTTTTATTAACCTATTGAAAAACAATTACTCGACAATTAGTGGTTGGCATTCACAGAACATAAATAAATCCATCAATCACCTTCAGGAAACGTGTTAATTAGAAATCCCTTTAGCAATAAAGTTACACACCACGATCCGAGAAGGAAAAGAAAAAGAAAAAGAAAACTGAAAAAAAAAAAAGAACAAGTGAAAGAAAGCAATCAAATATTTTTTTCTTTGTTGAGAAACGAACCGTAGACTTGGTCATTGCCCACTTTCAATGTCCAAGCTTGGACAATGTCCACCACCAAAATGTATTAAAATTTATTTGATTTACTTTAAAATAGCTACACTTTTCATCACTTTTCATTTACACTTTTCACTTTTCATTTCAATTCATTTCATTTTAATTCGTTTTCATTACACTTTCACATGGTTTATCTCAAATATTTACGTTGGAAGTAATGACATAAAAAATTATCCTTCCATGTTGCAATCTTCGAGTTTTGATGGCACTACTGTTACAAAATAACAACAATAGTAACAACAAAAAAGGTACAAGAAACCACAACCAATCATTAAACCCCTTTTTAGAAAATATTTCTTGACGATTCCACGAATACTTTTATTAACCTATTGAAAAACAATTACTCGAAAATTAGTGGTTGCCATTCACAGAACATAAATAAATCCATAAATCACCTTCAGGAAACGTGTTAATTAGAAATCCCTTTAGCAATAAAGTTACACACCACGATCCGAGAAGGAAAAGAAAAAGAAAACTGAAAAAAAAAAAAAAAAAAAAAGAGCAAGTGAAAGAAAGCAATCAAATATTTTCTTTGTTGAGAAACGAACCGTGGGTTTGGACATTGTCCACTTCCAATGCGGAACAAAAGAGAAAATATTGACTTCCCTATTGGAAAGGAAAGAATGTCAAGTAGTGAACAGAATGAGTTAACCGCCTCGATGGAAGGAATGGATACTTGGAATGCATTCTTTGAGGTTTGGAATTCTTCAGGCAATCAAGACAACAAGTAAGCTGTTCCTATTAGAGGTCTTTGCAAGTCATAAAGGGTCCAAAGATCTTACATGCAAAGAATGTTTTCGTACCTAGTTGGAAAAGCTGTATTATATGATAGGAAAGTTTATCGAAATATAGTGTTTGCTAACTGATCAAAAAGAAATTGCAATGCGTTTTTGAAGATAAGATATATGTGAACTTGTAACAAATTCACTACATTTTTGTCTTATTTCACCTAGCCCATGTATAAAAATATTTATTCGAAAAAGAATTTTTGCTGATGGTATAGGAATTTATATATTGTTAAATCGATGATACAATGTATATAAAATAATTGTTTATTTAACAATTGTTATATAATATGATAGCTATTTTATACAATGTAGTCAGTTTAACATTAATAAATACGATTAGCATTTATTCATTGTAATATTTTTGTGAAACATTGCAATACTTTATAAAATATATATTTAAAACACAAAAAATGTAATTCCTTTAGCTGTGATAAGTATTTTTATATGTATTTACAGAAATTCTATTTTAATAAGGTTTTGCTGAAAACTTTTTACAAATCTGTAAATTTTCAACTTGAAAAAAATTTAATTAAACTTAAAAATTAAAAATAAACAAATTAAATTTGTATAATATTTCTAAAATATGTAGTTTAATTTTAATCTCTTAAAGTAATATTTTTTATTCAGTATTACATATGTATATTATTTTTTTTCAAAAGTACTTTCGTCCATAAAAGAAATACTATTTATGAAAAGATGATGATTGTTGCCAACAGTTTTAATAAAATTATCAAAATATTTAATTATTCAAACTTTTCCATTTTACCCGTAAGAAACATTACTATTCTAAATATTTGAAATACGTTTTGCAGTTTTTTTTTTCTAATGCACATTTTCTTTTGAGTTGTAATTATATTATATAAAATAGAATTAAAAATAAATAATCTCACGGACGCGGACTGCCAACAGCGCTATACTTTAAAATAAACCTTAGGTTTAAATCTACATTTAATTATAAAACATTGATATAACATTGATAAACCTGTGTTGACTGTCAGAATATAATTTAAAAATAAACCTTTTTGAGTCTACATTTAATTAAATAAAACTTTGATTTAATCTAAACATTTAATTATAAAATATTTTTAAAAAATTTAATCTACATTTAATTATAAAACATTGTACTAATATTATGTGTTAAAAATAGTAAGACGGTAGGTAGAGTTAAAAACTATTGTTTTGAACAATTAGAAGAACCAGAAAAAAAAAGCATTTTATTTTATTCCATAACCTCTTCATTTTATGATTACAAATAATAATTCATTACACTTAATTGATGGTGGCATAACAGATAGATTTCTTCATGATTCCTTCTTTATGTGAAGATAAGAAATCCAGATAACGATCAGATCCTTATGTATGCATAATTTGTATGCATGAGCAAAAATTCACATTTGTACACATTAAATACAATGGAAAAAAAAAGTATTTTATAAATATTTTTAACCATACCTTATCAAATATATCTATTTATTGAAGTTTTATTATTGGAATTTGAGACATACAAAGATAAAATCTAAGTTTAAGCATTCATGATTAAATGTATATATAACTTATTTTAAACCAACAATGAAAAGTTTTTAATAATTTTCAAAATATTTTTTATTTCCTTTCACTACTAGAAAACTAATTTTGGAAATGTATTAGGAAACCATACAATATTTAAATATATACATGCATCATCATTCACCGATGCATGTAGCATAAACATAACCTCACATCGGTAACTTAAGTTGCTGTAAAATATTTGAAACCTTTCACGAGAGATTTGAATGTCATATCGAGCTGATAAGCAGAAGCTGAGCCCGCAGAGAGTAATGATGCCAGGGATGGGAAATGCAGCTAATAATCTCAGGCTGACAGGCCTGTCAGTCACAGGCAAGTCAGCGTAAGAACTTGGAGAAGCTTATGGGTTAAGAAGGTTCAGTAGGGAAGTGTCAGTCGTATTTATGTATTTTTTGACAGTTTACAGAAAAATAAATGTTTTTGAGTGGGAAATAAAATAATTAATGGATATATTTACAATAACTTTAAAAACTAATTTTATTCGTTCGAAAGTAAAATAAATAAAACTTTAAATTTGCCTTATATGAGAAACGATAATGGTAAATCTGACACATATGTACTACTGTGTTCCAAAAGGTAAGACAAATTTAAAATTTAAAATTCACGGGGATTATGGAATTTCAACTTTTTTTTTTTGACATCTGTGGGAAATTTGACTTCAAAATATTCATTAGTGTTTGAGTTACGCTTGGCTTTGAGATACACTAAAACTGATTCCGGCAATTTTGAAATGTTTGAATTGATTCCGCAAAAGAAGCCTTAATTTTGTTTGCAGAAATGTATAGAATGTTGCAAAAGGCATTCGGTGAAACATTCCTATATCGGAAAGAATTGTTTAGAAGGGATATAACCAGTTCAAAAAGGCAGAGAACGCATTGAAGATGAAGAGCCCTGGTGATTTGGTGCTTGCAAACCGTCGATTCACAATTAGAGTTGCTGATGATGTTAATTTCAAAGGATCTGTCAATTCCATGTTGGGCCTCAAACGCGTCAAATCTCGATTGGTACCGAAAACACTGAATGAGTCAGCTCAAACTGCATTGATTATTCGTGACTTTTTTTGCCAAAACTGAAACCCATTTTGTTATCCCAAGAAGTAGAATTTAAAATAACTCCAATCGATTTTTGAAGATTATGATAAATATTATTAAATATTCTTTTATAATATATAATATTTTGGTTAATTTAAATTAAATATAAGTTTTACGTTTCTTATAATAAAAAATAAATTAAAGTGATTATATCCAATATGTTCTTTCCGTCTGGTAAAATTTTGAAAGTTGCATGTTTTATTATAGAAAATATTTTTCACGTTTGGTGATGTTTACATGCTACCTATAAAAGCAAATTAAGGTCAAGAATATCAAAATATCTAGTAAAAAGATTTTATGGATATCAGACTTAATATTTTTGTTTATTTAATTATTAAAATTAACAATCTATAATATAAGATTAAATTTTAATAGGTCTTTATACTTGTTGAATTCCTATAAATAATTGAGGAACGGCCTGTATAACAAAACATTTAGAGTCAAAATGTGTTAAATTAGAACAGCTTAGTAAATTGCCTAATAAAATATTTCATCGGTTATATGAATAGATTTTTCATGAAATATTCGAATTTCTAGAGCTATTTCTCTGATCGAAATTGTACTGAGCAAATACATAGGAGAGCTACTTTAACTATGAAATTTATATGCATTGTTTGCTATAAAACATGACAGAGAGAAAATTTTAATTTTTTTAAAGTATGTTTAGTATTGATTACATACTTTATAAGCCATTTGACATGTAAATAACACGGGGAAAAACCACACCATTTCCTGTTGATAAATCGTATAACAAATGCATAGGATAATAATAGTATTTAAATACTTTTAATAATTTAAAAGTAAGACGTTTATTTTAGATGAAATCTTAATTTATTATAATGGCTCGTGCTCACCAAGGCGAGAAGATGCAAGCAAAAAAATTTGACCAATCACTAGCCTCACCGCGGTCGCCTGAAACAGGTTTGCAGTCCGCCGCTTGAGTTGCCCAATTTCAACTCGAAGAGGTTTTTCACTAGGCGTAATGTTATTTCTGACGTTTCGCTGTGAAGGGGTTGAAAAAATTGTGTCGCTTGCCTCTTGAATCTTCACGTCTCTCGCCTCGTTGGGAACGAGCCTGTTTAAATTTTAATTATTTTTAAATTGCTTGATTTTTCATTTATTGGTTTCTATATATGTGTAATTGTATGACAATGAAACGTTATATTCACTTTTTAAAACAAATGCATTTACATCTTTTATTTTACATCTTTTTGAATCAAATGCTTTAAAATATTGTTTTGGATTCATTTTACCACAACATTTTTCTTGTAGTTAAGAAATTTATGTAATGCCTTACCTAAAACAAATCCATCTTTACTCCATTGCACTGCACCTGCTTGATTGCCTATATGGCATTGTAAATCGGAAGAATGTCCTTCTTACAATATCTGTGTCTTTAGGCTTTACCCTAAAGTATTGTTGATTTCCTTCACCTACAATGAACAGAAGAAAAAAAGTTACATTTTTGACATCTCATATTTATCATTTAAGTAAAAGGTTGTATTATTATATGATCTGACTAATGGTAACATGCGATGAAAAACTAATTATCCTTGTTAATTGAAAATTTAAAATTATAAAGTAATACTGATTTATTAAAAGTAAAAATACCCCAGCAATGTTAAATATCAAATTAATATATTAAATATTTTTTTTTTCCAATGCAGCTGGCAAACAGACATGGACGTCTTTGTATGCCTATAAGGGCACTGTTAAATACTCAACCCAGGGAGCGCGTATAACTTGATGGTAAGCCACGGACGAGGGAGTATTAGCGCTCTAACCCTATATACCGGGACCTACGGCTTAAATTGGATTCCGAACCAAAACACTCATGGGCAAAGCCGGGGCTTGAACCCGATACCTGTGGTACCGAACGCCAGAGCGCTTGCCATTCGGCCATCAGGCCCTATATTAAATATATACAAGTGTAAAAAATATGTATAATATACATAATCAGAAAAACATACATATGAATTTTAAGGAACTTTACTTAAAATTTAAAAGGCACTATATAAGAGTGTATAATGATGTTGATTGTTATGCTTACAAACATTTTTATAATATAAATAATTTGAATAAATAGTTTACCCGCAGTTATTACAGTAATCTCTCTTTATACAAAAACTCATTATGACGAGTATTCTCATATTGTAAATTTTACATGTTTTTACCGTCCAAAGAGCAAGTAAAATACAGCAAGATTGAGTAAAGTCACTATAAATAGTACTTAAAGTAGAAGTTAAATAATAGTAATTAATATACAGAAATTAAGAACAAATATAAACGCATTAATTATTTTTTAAATACCATTTTGCATTATTCTTAATTGTCACGATTGAGTATTTAACTAAAATTAGAAACTAGATAAATTTATTCTATTCTATAAATTTGTTATATTCTATTTTTTTCTTTGTCTTCCTATATGGACAACATAATAAAGAATTTGCAAAATTTCAAAATAAAACATCTCCAAGAAATTAAGTAGTTTATTATTATTCCATAGAATGTTTTCGAAAATTCTTTGAATTATCGCCTCCTTTACAAAATAAACAATTCATTACTCATTTTTAGGAATACTAACTTTTTAAACGCACAGAATGAAAGATATAGCGAAAAGTTTACGTTCTTTTATGCATCTATATTACCTAAGCTTAAAATATAAATCAGAAATTTATATTTTAATGTTTAATTTATTTTTACAGAAATTAAATAAAAATATTTCAAATATATAGAATACAATTAAAAATAAAACAATCTTCTTTAAAAAGAAATTATTATATTGAAAAAAAAAACTGTATGAAACCAATTGTTATAAAATTATATTTAAAAAACCAAATTAAAAAAACCCATATATTTCCAAAGTCCAGTGCTCATTAACAAAAACCTTGAAGGCACAATTCTAATTATTCTCTATTTAAGTTTACTGTTTATTTTTCTAAAATTTAAATAAAGAATATAGAAAATATATAGAATGCAATTAAAAATAAAACAATCTTGTTTAAAATAAATTATTATATTGAATAAAAACTATGTAAAAATTTATCTAAGACAATACTCAAAAAACAAAATTTAAAAACCCATATATTTCCAAAATGCAGTTCTTATTAACAACAACACTGGAGTCCCAATTCTAAGGACAGAATCAATACAGACGGAATTTTTACATCAGTTCCTTCACTTTTTTACACTTTTCAGGGGGATGTATAAATCAAAGTTCTTGCTCACAGCAAAAAGATCTCACTTGCAAAAAATAATCAAAATAGAAACAAGAAGATTTGATTCCTCGGCGTCAAGGTTCCATCCCAGAAGACGATCAAACGCCCCGCGTACCGAGCCGGAGCTAAAAAGGGCGTTACAGCTCATTTCTCCAGCAAACATCAATGCATACACACATAGCCCTTGAACAGAACAATCTTTTCTTATTGATTTTAAAGATGCTTTGTTTCTTGGCTTTTTCTCCAACAAAGCCATTTTTATTCACCTACATTTTTTTTTTCCATCCTACATCTACAGGGAATCTGTGGATTTTAGATGAATCTATATTGTTGCCAGTCCTCCGGAACGAAAAGAAGAAGAAAGGTTTTATCGAAAGTGAATGCTCAAGATTTTCTTTTCAATGTTCAACATGTCCAATCTGTCTCATTTAATGCGTCTGTGGTTTTCATAGTACACCCTCTGTCTTTTTGAATCAATGGAATAGAACAATTTTTTTCACAATATAGAGCTTTTACTTATTCATACAATTTTTAATAAAATTTCTTAGACAATTTTAACAACATTACAGCATGTATTAATTTACAGTCTATGTATTTATCATGATATTGTTGTAAGATAAAAAATATTTCTGGGGAAATATATTTTCTTATGAATAAAATGAATTTTCAGAACTATCATTATTATCTGTTGTTATATTTAGCATGCATTATTTAAAGGAAAAGTTGTCCCTAGTTGTCCTTCTGGTAAAGAAAAATGGTAGATTTCAAATGTAAAGGCCAATTGGACCTTCTGGTAAAGAAAAGTGGTAGTTTTCAAGTGTAAATAACAATTGATACTTCTAGTAAAGAAAAGTGGTAGTTTTCAAGTGTAAATAAAAATTGATACTTCTAGTAAAGAAAATGGTGTAAATAACAATTGGTTCATCTGGTTTTCAAAAATGGTACTTTTGACATGTAAATAACATTTGATTCTTCTGGTAAAGAAAAATTGTAGATTTCAATTGATAAAGAAAAGTGGTAGTTTTCAAGTGTAAATAACAATTGATACTTCTAGTAAAGAAAAGTTTTCAAGGTAAATAACAATTACTTCAAGTGGTACTTTTCTCATGTAAATAACAATTGGTTCATCTGATAAAGAAAAATGGTACTTTTGACATGTAAATAACATTTGATAAAAATGTAAAGGCCAATTGTGGTGGTAGTTTTCAAGTGTAAATAACAATTGATACTCTAAAGAAAAGTCTGTAGTAAGTAAAGGAAAATGGTACTTTTCTCATGTAAATAACAATTGGTTCATCTGGTAAAGAAAAATGGTACTTTTGACATGTAAATAACATTTGATTCTTCTGGTAAAGAAAAATTGTAGATTTCACAGGTAAATAACAATTGGTCCTTCTGGTAAAGAAAATGATAGTTTCCACATGTAATTAATAGTTTGTCCTTCTTACAAAGGAAAATGGTAGTTTTCATTTGTAAATAGCAATTGATCATGCTGTTAAAGGATGTCCTTTCAGAGTTTTGACTTAAATTTTATAAAATTTATTTCGGAGATAATTGTTTTTCAATACTCAAAGTAAAAAAAAAAAAAATAACTAATGGCAAACGGTGGAGGAATTTTCAACCTTTAAATAAGCAATCCATTTTAAGAATATAGTTATTTAGAAAGATACATAAATATCTTAACATTTCTAAATATTTTTTTAATTAATAATAATTTTTAAATGATCAAATTTATATAATTTTATACACAGTTTAATTTATAAATGAATAAAACTTTCTTTGTTATTAAAAGCACAAAATATTACAATATGTTACTGAATTGGATAAATATATATGGACTCATTTATTATATTTACAACTATTAAACATTTAAATAAAATTTTAATGAACTTCTCTTCATTTTTCTTGAAGCATGGATTTCTCTTTATTAAATAATCCTAATTTACAGCAGTAAATTTTTCTCGCAGGTTAAAAATGGCTCAAATATTTCTTAAAGCAATTATTAACTTTCAGAGCTCAGTTTCGGTTCAAACGAATTCCACAAAGGATACATGGTACAAAAACTAAGAAACTTCATCGAAACTTATCCATTGAAACCCAGCAGAGCGTGTGAAGGAATTATTAAATTATATCGATACTTCATTAACATTCCACTAAACAAATCAATAACCTTCCCTTGGTGTGGTTCACATTTCAGAATCGGTTCAAAGCGAGCCAGAATACAATCGGTTAAAAATGTAGGATTAATCAACGTTAAGTTGGAAAAGATATCGGAGTTACGAAGAAAAACCGATAATTTCCAGTAACGATTCTTAATCTAGCCCTGAGTTATTTATAAGTATATTTTCATTAACTTACTTGTGTATTGGTGGAGTATTTCTAATTAAAATTTCCTCATAGGAAATCTAACTTACAATAACTGTGATAAAGTGGAGTTTTAATTAAGTTTCTATCAAAGGAAAATTTTATATTTATAAAACATTATATACTTAATGATTTATAAATGAATTAATTTTATTCCATTTATTAAACTAAATTGAAACTTAAAATTTTTAGGAAATTAATTTTATATTTTTGTAAATCTGAACTAAACAATCCATGTCCAGCTTTTTACTTGCTTCTTACTTGTAGTCCATTAGGAACAGGGGCAAGTTAATTTGTAGAATGGTGATGGTTCTATACTAGCTGTTGTTTTTCTTGTTGTTAATGCCAAGGAAAGGAATATTGGATGATGATTATGAAACTACTTTCTCTTATAGAAGATCAGATTACCTTGTTGAAGGTATTTCTTTTATGTTCTCTGTATCAGAGCTAATATGCCGAAAATGTAATTTTGAAACTCTAAGGACATATTTCACACTCTAATTTGGATACGCTAATTTTTTGTAATTTCTATACAATTTAAGTAATTTATTTATTGTTTTAATTAATTAATCACATAAATCTTATTCTATAAAACATTATAGTTAATTTTCAAAGAAATTCAAATTTTTTTTCTTTAAAATACACATTTGGTATAATTTTTTGCATGTTTATTTCCTTGAATCGAGATAATTTTTGTCATTAAACATATAAGATAATTATAAGAGATTTTTAGATTATGTGTTAAACATAATGTAAAAAATATCGGATTATAGGATATAAATATAAGAAATATTTAAACGTATTTGTTGTACGCGATAGGTACAATAGTCAAAATTACATGTAATGAAAAATTGCATTAAAACAATTACGTAGGAAACACCCTTGATACAGTTTGGGTAAAATAATTTAGTAAGTTATTGAGCAATTTAAATTCTTTTTTTTTTTTTACAAGCTTTGAGGGAATTATTTTGTCACCCAATGCATTTAATTCCATATTCACATAAAACAAATTGTTTTGATAAATATTTTAGATGCATGCATACATGTTTAAGATGAAATTACATCACATATATAAAGTGACATTAAACATACATTCCTTTTAAATAGTGATTTCCATTCCCTTTAAAATTTTTCTTATTCCTTATAATTATTTTTATGCAAATGTTTATTACTTTTAATGACTATTATTAAAAATATTTTAATAAATATTATTTTTTAATAAATATAATTTATATTTGTAATAAATACATTTTTGTAATACTTTATTTTTTTTTAATCATTAGTTTCCCCGAAATTGAATATTATTGCACCTGTTTTTTACCATTTGCTAAGTTGTCAAAACAATTTTAAATTTTTAATTGGATTTTAAATTTTAATTATTATATATTATTATTATCTATTATCTATTAAAAATTATATATTTAGCACTGACTCTAAATGTTAAGCAATTATTATATTACTGTTTTTATATTATTATTATATAATAATTCCATTCGATATATTTATAATACAGTTTACATGAGTTTTACAAAGTCAAAACGAAATTTGTTTAAAAATAAAGAATGCAATTTCTTAAAAAATGCATTTGTGTTACTTTTTATTTTTATCGAAAAATGAACATATTTTTATCTGCTAATTTCGTTTGATATGCTGATACCGATATTGATTAGGTTTTTAATGTTATTCTAATATTTAAAAAAATATATATGTTTCTTTCTTAAATTTAAAACACGAATAAATTAATACGAATGTAGTTATAATTAACATTTGAAATATTACATGTTGTACAAATTAATATTTGAATTGCCAGAATCTATTTAAATGTTCAATTGATTTAAATGTTAAATATTTGAATTGCCAATTGATAAAACGTTGAAATTTAGATTTGAATGCTTGCAATTAGTTTATATTAATGTCTGAATTATTATATATGGTTGACATTAATGTTATAATCATTATTCTAGTATATGTTTTAAATTAATGCCTGAATTAAACCAACATCTAAATTTCTATAACTATTTAATAACAATGCTTAAAATACTGTAGTTCATATTAATGCTATGCATAGATTGACGCCAGAACAAAACTAAAACTTATTTATCTTGCACCGTCTTCCAAAACAAAGTAACAAATCCACAGAAATCTCCAAATAAGTCTTTCGCAGTGAAGCAATTCTTCCATGGCTGTTCTCAGCCAATGCAGCGTACGTGTCCAAGTATTGTCACTGCCTTCTGATTATATGATAGAGGAAAGAAATCAAGGAAAGCAGGATTCAAGCATGGTAGCAGATCTCATTGCTGCTTTTCCATCTTCTTTGTCATACTTAGTGAGGGCAGAGAATACTGTCCAATCATCAGAACATGGTTATTGTATCTCGGCACGTGTCAGGGAGCATAAATGGAGACAGCCACAGACAAAGGTACCACATCGAATGTATCTGGACCCTTAGCAAAGTGTGTAGCTGTTGATTGCGAAAAGGAAATTGTCGATGTAGAATGAAGTACTGGGAGGAAAATTAAGGAAATAGATTGTATTTCGATAATATTACATTGAATCCACTATATTTAGAATTTATTATTTTTTTGCAGATGCAGTTTAAAAATATCTTTAAAATGAACATAATGTTAATAAACATGTTTTAAGATATTCCTCCTTTAATTAAAAAAAATTAATTATTTTTTTCTTATATTTTAAAAAAAAAAAATAGAAAGAAGATTAAGGATTTAGAAAGGAAAATAACATTGTATTTGGATAATATACCATTTAATCCATTATATTTAAAACTTTTTTTAATTTATTCAGATACAGTCTGAAAACATCTTTAAAATGAACATAATTTTTATAAATATTTTTTTTGTGATATTCATCTTTTAATTAAAAATAATTAAATAATATGTTCTAATATTTAAAAAAAAAATAGAAAGAAGATTAAGGAAAAATATGAAGGATTTAGAAATAAAAATAACATTGTATTTGTATAACATAACATTTAATCCACTATATTTATAACTTATTTTTTTCAGATACAGTCTAAAACTATCTTGAAAATGAATGTAATTTTCATAAATATCTTTTGTGATATTCATCCTTTAATTTAAAACAATTAAATAATATGTTCTAATATTTAAAACAATAGAAAAAGATTAAGGATTTAGAAAGGAAAATAACATTGTATTTGGATAATATAACATTTAATCAACTATATTTAAAACTTTTTTTTTTTTTCAGATACAGTCTAAAAATATCTTAAAATGAATATAATTTTCATAAATATCTTTTGTGATATTCATCCTTTAATTAAAAAAATATGTTCAAATATTTAAAGAAATAGAAAGACATTTATTCAAATCCATCCATTTTAAGAGATTTAAAAATTAGGCACATTAATAATATAACTTAAATTGCATGTAATTTCATGTGAATTTTGCGGTGAAGTATATGGTTGTATGTAATAAATTATAAGAATTAGAAATTACTAGTATGCACCTGGATTCAAAATAGTTAAAAATACAATTATGAAATACTTCTAATTCTATCGCTTATGCATCTTATTTTTCACAATATAAACATTATATAGTCAATCTTGAAAACAACATATGTGTTTTGTTTAAACCTCAATGTCCTGGAGTGCGGGATGAGAATCCCATGAGTAGACTACACAGGGATAGAAGGGAAGGGGCAGATTCTGTTGAAATGAACCATCCGTATGTAAAAGTCAGACTTGGCTCCGTGTTTCTGAAGAAAGATGGCAGTGTCCTCCAGAAGTACCTGCATTTGCGTAACGTACGGGAGAAAACCCGGAACACTCCCACCAGGTCGTCCGACTAACGAGGCAAGATACTGAACATCCCAAACACCATCAGGACTGCCCGTTTCTTGAAACAGTGTCTACAACAAAGCCGTCAACTGATTGAACCTCAGCCCAAATGCTCATCAGCGGCGCACATTGCCACTGAGCCACGAATTGGGGGCAAATATACTATCTCTTTCTCTCTCTCTGTCTCTTTATATGTATATATATATATTGGGGGGAGGCTGATGGACGTGGGGCTGGAGCTTGGTGTCACAGGTTTTGTGTTCGAGAGTTCCGGCCCTACATATTATACATTTTTATAGTGGTTTGGAATCCACTTTAAACCGTAGATCTCAGTTTAACATGCTTCTAAAACTTTGGACGTTTGGTAGACACCCTGCCCAGCAAAAAGAAAAAAATTTCCTGTCTCGAAATCTGCCAGTAAGCAGACGACATTGATCCACCATGGGGCTGTTGCGCTAATGAACTATATATGCATTTTCCTCCGTTTTGTACATAAATTACTCAGTATGTAATGCATGATTTAATAAACAGTCTACATTATTTAGTTGGCTAACGTATATAATTATCAAATTATTAATGTACAATTAATAAACTTGTAATTAAAAACCAATCCGAAGTACTTAAATGAACTATGAAATAAAATTGGTTTTAATAAATAATTTGTTTTACACTTTTGGGAAATCTAAAATGTTTTCAAATTTGAGAAACTTGAAGGAACTCATAACTGATTGAAATCACTTATTTAAGATTGAAGGAAAACGAATGTCTTCAATTGGATTCTATTTATTAAATGTAAAATATTCATAAATGATGATTTGATTTCAAGATTTTATGTAATTCATTTATGTAACAAGTTACAAATGAATTCTTGTAACTTATTTATTAATGGAAGAATGTTTCTACTTTAACACAATAGATTGCATATTTATTACTAAAAGTTGGAAATAACTAATGGAAAAGATATGTAAATAATGTAAACTTCACTCTCCTTAAATATCGTCTTTAAATAAGACTATATATACAATTGCGCACCCAAATATATATTAAGTTTTGAAAATTTTAATTTTGCCACTGAATAAACTTAGATAGCTATATTAATTTTTATTTTACATGAGGTGCTGTAGCATTTGATTTAAGAATATGTGCAATATTTATTAAGATTTGAATTAAATTTGAAATGAAATTGTTCATAAAGTGGAAAAAAAAATCAAACCAATTTTTGAAACGATCAATTCAGTTTTAATCATATTTCACGTTGATGATATAAAATAACTAATTCATCTATCAAATAACAATGATTATAATATTTTTAATATCGTATAGTTACTTACAAACATTGTTTTTGAATTCAAAGAAACAAAAATTGAAAACATAAGGTAAAAAATTATAAAAGTTAATTAAATAATTATTAAGTTAAATTAATAATTATTATTTGCAATAATTATAAAGTTAAATTATATTAAAATTGTTTTTTTAAATATCTTTCATCTTCTAGAATTTGACATAATTTTTATACAAAATATGTAGAATAATTTAAGTTACATTTGAGTTGACGGTGTAACATTAGTTCATCTATAAAATAACAATGGTCATAATATTTTTAATATCATTTAGTAGTAACAAATATTATTTTTAAATTCAAGGAAACAAAAAATTGAAAAACATTGAATTAAAATTATAAATGTCAATTATAAAGTTAAATTAATGATTATTATTTGTAATAATTATAAAGTTAAAATATATTAAAGTTATTTTTAAAATATCTTTCAACATCTTAAATGTGAGATAATTTTTATATAAAATATCTAGAAAATTTAGATTATATTTGAGTAGAGGATGTAATATAACTAGTTCATCTATCAAATAAAAATGATTATAATAATTTTTCATGCCATTTAGTTCCTTACAACTATTGTTTTTGAATTCTAGGAAATAAAACCAGATGAGATAAAAAAAAAAAAAAATAATAAAAAATGAATATATTTTTTACATTTGAACTATTTATTTATTTTGTAAAATAAATACTGTGAATCTATTATTCCAATGTAAAAAATTTAGATAAATTTTAATAAAATCACTTAATAAAACTAAAATTCAACAATTAATACTTTTTTATTTTACATATTAACTTCAATTTTTTTTTCCATACCGCATTGATACAAATAATCGAAAAGAAATTAAAACTTACATTAAATTAAAATAAAAAAAAAAAAAAATTATATTTGAGCATTTAAATTATTAATTTATTTTTTGTAAAAATAATACTGTGAACTTATTATTCCAATGCAAAAAATTAAAACAAAACACTTACTGGTTAGATATTTATTTAGATAAATTTTAATCAAATAGTTTAATAAATTTGAAATCCAACAATTAATCCTTTTATATTTAATTTTAAATAATAACTACAAAATGTTTTTATTATACTTTGATCCAAATAATCACAAAGGAAATTAAAGCTGACATTAAGTTAAAATAAAAATATATACATATTTAAGCCTCTTAAAATAATTATTAATTAAATATATTTTTTAGTGATACAAACATAAATTTACAGATACCTAATTCCTCAATCTCTTACCGCTTGGTTTCCTTTTCAATTTAAATTCAAACTCTCATTATAAAAAAGTATATTTTTTTAATTGAACAATTTTTTTTCTAAACAAGCACTAGAGGAGCACATTGATGCATTGATACATTTAATGAAATATAAGTAAATGCAAAACGATAATGGTGAAAAAAATATTATTGCTAATCACGAAATAATTACTTAAAACTATTCCCCAAAGAAGGCCTGGAAATTGCCAATTAATTTCCAAATATTTTTTTATTTAGTAAAAAGTGAACAGAAAAAAAAAAATTTACTCTTCTAAGTAGAAGATAATTGTAACTTTTCAACATTTATCGATTTCACGGTGTTCAAGTTCGTTACTTTTGATTTTCTGTGTCATTAAAATAAATTATGTCTTTTTTTCCCATCTTCTAGAAATTAAAATAAAAATAATTAATGAGCTTTTTAAAGTTTTTTTCTATATATAATTATCAATAGTTTAAATTTTGTATGAAAAATTATGTTTGTTAATTATTAGTTTTTTTTTATTTACTAATAAATGAATTCATGCAAATAAAAACGACTGGAACATTTAAAAATACAACTATTTTGACTTTGAAAAAAAAAAAAATAACCTTCAAGTTAAGTGATAAATTTTCGTAATGCACTATTTGGTAGTATTGTAGACAGTTAACTCGCTGAAAAGCGTACAATCCTCTGGATGCTGATGTTGCAGCCATGGATTTCAGAAAGGTGGAGTTTCTGTGATGTATTTAAAATGTGGATATGCATTACTTTAGTATTGACGAACATCATAAATGCTTTGTGCTTTCACACATTTTATATGAAAATAAAATGTATACTTGAAATAAACTTGTTGTTGTTACTAATTACCAGATTCATAAAACCCTGTTCTAGAGGATTAGTCCGAGCTTCATGTTTAGTGAGGAACCACGAGGGTTCCAATGAAAATCCAATGAAAATTTCCAATATAAAAATTAGAAAACTTAATAGTAAAATATTATTTAGATAAATTTTTATAAAATAGTTTAACAAATTTAAAATCCAACAATTAATCATTTTTTATTTGAAATGTTGACTGCATTTTTACTAAACCACGTTGATCCAAATAATCAAAAAGGAAATTAAAACTGACATTAAGCTAAAAGAAAAATATATATATTTAAGCCTCTTATAATAATTATTAATTAAAGATATTTTTCAGTGATACAAACACAAATTTATAGATACCTAATTCCACAATCTCTTACCGCTTGGTTTCCTTTTCAATTTAAATTCAAACCTCATTATAAAAAAGTATTTTTTTTTATCGAATAAGTTTTTTTCTTTCTAAATAAGCACTAGAGGAACACATTGATGCATTGATATCTTTAATGAAACATGCAAAACGATAATGGTGAAAAAAATATTATTGCTAATCATGAAATAATTACTTAAAACTATTCCCCAAAGAAGGTCAGGAAATTGCCAATTAATTTTCAAATCTTTTTTTTTTTTTATTTAGTAAAAGTGAACAAAAAAAAATAAATTTACTCTTCTAAGTAGAAGATAATTATAACTTTTCAACATTTATCGATTTCACAGTGTTCAAGTTCGTTACTTTTGATTTTCTGTCTCATTAAAAAATGCATGTCTTACTTTTCCGTCGGCCATATATTAAAAAAAAAAAAAATAATTAATGAGCTTTTTAAAGTTTTTTTCTATATATAATTATAAATAATTTAAAATTTATATGTAAAAATTATGTTTTTAATTATTAGGTTTTTTTATTTACTAATAAATGAATACAAAAAAATGGAAATTTAAAAATACAATTATTTTGATTTTGAAAAACAAATCTTAAATTTGAGTGATAAATTTTTCTAATGAATGACTTAGTAGTATTGCACAGTTAACATGCCGAAAGGCGTATAATCCATTAGATGCATATATTGCAGCCATGGATTTCAGAAAAGTGGAGTTTCTGTGATGTATTTAAAATGTGGATGTTTTTTTTTTGTATTGATAAATAATATAAATGTTGGGTGCTTTCACACATTTTATACGAAAATAAACTTTATAATTGGAAATAAACTTGTTGTTATTGTAACTAATACCCCTGGTGCAAGAAAACCTACACCAGGTTCAGAATACCCCATATTAGATGACTGGTCCAAGACTAATATGCAGCTTCACATTTAGTGGTGCATCACGAGGGTTGAAAACTGACTAATAAAAAAATTCTATATAAAATTAAGAAAACGTATTAGTAAAATACTTATTTATATATAATTTAATAAAATAGATGTATAATTTTAAAATCCAACAATTAATCCTTTTTTATTTTAAATATTAACTGCAAAACACATTGATCCAAATGATCAAAAAGGAAATTAAAACTGAGTTTAAGCCAAAATAAAAAAAAACATATATTTAAAAATACAAAGACTTTGAGAGAAAACTCTTCAAATTAAGTGATAAATTTTTCTAATGCACTACTTAGTAGTATTGTACACATTAACTTGCTGAAAGGCGTAAAATCCACTAGATGCATATGTTGCACCCTGAATTTCAGAAAGTTGGAATTTCTATGACGCATTTACAATTAGGATGTTTTATTTTATTGACAAATATCATAAATGTTGGGTGGTTTTCACAAATGTTATATGAAAATAAAAATTTATAATTGGAAATAAATTTGCTATTCTTTGTTACTAATCCCCCTGGTGCAATTAAACCTACACCAGGTTTCATAATACCCGTTCTAGAGGACTGGTCCAAGACTAATATGCAGCTTCATATTTAGTAAGGAACCACGAAGGTTTTAGACTGACTAATAAAATTACAATATAAAAATTAAGAAAACTTATTAGTAAAATAGTAATTTAGATAAATTTTAATAAAATAGTATAATAAATTTAAAATCTGACAATTAATCTTTCTTGGTTTTAAATATTAACTGCATTTTTTTCTACACTATGTTGATCAAAATAATGAAAGAGGAAATAAAACTAACATTAAGTTAAAATAAAATATGCATATATTTGTGCATTTGAATTATATATTTATTCATTATTTATTTATTTTTTTTTTTTAAAAAATAATATTGTGAACATTTATTCCAACGTAAAAATTAAAACAAAAACCTACTAATTAGATATTTATTCAGATAAAAATTAATAAAATTATTTGAATAGATTTAAAATCCAACAATTAATCCTTTTATATTTTAAATAATAACTGCAAAAGGTTTTTATACCATGTTGATCCAAATAATCAAAAAAGGAGATTATAACTGACATTAAGCTAAAACAAAAAAAAAATGTATAAATTTAAGCCTCTTATAATAATTATTAATTACATATATTTTTCAGTGATACAAACACAAATTTACAGATACATAATTCCTCATTCTCTTACCGCTCGGTTTCCTTTTCAATTTAAATTCAAACCCTCATTATAAAAAAAACAGTATTTTTTTTTTGAACAAGGTTTTTTTCTAAACAAGCACTAGAGGAGCACATTGATGCATTGATATCTTTAATGAAATATAAGTAAATGCAAAACGATAATGGTGAAAAATATCATTGCTAATCACGAAATAATTACTTAAAACTATTCCCCAAAGAAGGCCAGGAAATTGCCAATTAATTTCCAAATATTTTTTTTTTTTAATTTAGTCAAGAGTGAACAGAAAAAAATAAATTTACTCTTCTAAGTAGAAGATAATTATAACTTTTCAGCATTTATCGATTTCACGGTGTTCAAGTTCGTTACTTTTGATTTTCTGTGTCATTAAAAAATTATGTCTTATTTTTCCGTCTGCCTGAGATTAAAAAAATAATAATTAATGAGCTTTTAATGTTTTTTTTCATATATAATTATTAATAATTTAAAATTTATATGCAAAAAAAATGGTTTGGTTAGTATTAGTTTTTTTTTTTTATTTACTAATAAATGAATTCACGCAAATAAATAACGACTGGGAAATTTAAAAATACAACTAAGTTGACTTTGAAAAAAAAATTCAAGTTAACTTATAATGTACGACTTAGTAGTATCGGTCACAGTTAACTTGCTGAAAAATGCATATAATGCACTAGATGCATATGATTCAATCATAATTTCAGAAATCATGCTCGGTTTGGCTTGTCGCGTAACTGTCATTTTTGTGCACACTTTGGGTTATTTAGAATGGGACCTACAGTTTAACGTGGATTCCGAACCACTCACAAACATTCATGCCACCACCAAGATTCGAACCTGAAGCCTGTGGTACCAAAGGCCAGAATCAAAAGGAGGAGTTTTCTATGATGATAGTGACAATGTGGATGTTTTTTTCATCATCGGTAATGATTTTGAATTTTGAGTGCTCTCACAAACTTTGTATGAAAATCAAACGTAATGCTTTAAAAATAAACCTTTGAGTGATCAAATCTAAGGCTTGAAGTTGTTACAGAGATATTTTGATTAAATTTGGTGCTCTACGATAATTTTTGCACACTTTAGGTCAATTAGACTGGAGCGTAAAGTTTAACTTGTATTCCGAACCACTAACAAACATCCATGCCACCGCCAAGAATCGACCCCTGAAGCCTTCGGTTCCAACAGCCAGAGTGCTAGCCAACTGGCCATCAGGTCCCTTTCACACTTTTTTACAGTATACACACCCTTTCTAATAGCAGATAGACTGTTTTGAAATATATAATTCCCAATGCATAAAAAAAGAAATTTCTGCATTGTTATTTTAAATGATCTTTTTTCGCTTTTGGCAAAATGTTGTATATAAAAAATTTGTATATATAAAAAGTTCTTCCTTTGAAACATAAACATTAATTGCAATTTTAATAATGTTGCCCTTTAGTTAATTTCCATATTCTATACACACATATATATATATATATATATATATATATATATATATATATATATATATATATATATATATATATATATATGTTGCTAAAACTTTAAAAAGAAAACACTGAAAACTAGTAGGGCACTCAATTAAAATAGATTATTTTTATTAAAATATAAATTTAAATCGATTAAATTAAAAAAATATTATTGTTAACTTTTTTTTTGAAGGAGCACTTTAATTTCAGACAAATTATCGTGAGCATTATTTAAAAATGGTAAAGTATAAATTATAAACCTATATTTATTGTTATACATTTTAAACTATTTTATATGCATAAAATGTTTTATTTTATTTCCTGTAAAAATATATTAATATAATATTATTATATATTTTAATTAGCATTTCTAGTGCAGTATTGTTTTATTGTTTAATAAGAAAATAAATTTAAATTCAAAATTATAATTTAAGTTTATTCTCAATAAATGAACCAGATATATCTAACTAATCCAAAAACATTATTAATACCATTTATAGAATTTAAACATAGTAATGAAATATTCTATTTCAGCATATATAATGTTAAATCAGACATAGCTAGGAGATTATCTCATGTTTGCGAATAGAAGTGTATTCAAATGAACATTAGTTAGATTTGTAGTGAAAAGAGCTTAAAGCTTTGAATCATCAGTTTACATATTATGTTACTATACATAATATGCTGTCCTGTAACTTGATAAAATGTAAATTACCTTACATGTTTTCTAAATGCTAAGGATTCGTATTGCAATTTTCCCTTAATCTACGTTGTACTGTAAAGATCGTTGTTGAGTCTGAATCTAAGAGTTTTAACTACAGCATCTGATGTTATACGACTTTAAAGGCATTAAATATTGTAAGATACACTGTAATCTGTTTCAAATAAAAGTTTTTGAATTCTGCTTTTTTTATTTACTGTAAATCTGTATGAGTATTGGTAAAAATTTAACATTGACTTTTTCACTATGTTATAGAAAATAAAATTTACTAATTTGAATAACACTCAATAAAATTAGTATTTTATATTTTATATATAAAAAATATTTTTATTTTTTAAAATATTTTTTATATAATTGTTTTTCTATTTTAGTATTAGATTAATAAAGCTGGTAAAATGAAACTAATTTTTAGACAAATTGCATATTGCTTAGTTTCTTTTTAAATAATCACATGGACAATTTCTTTTGCACATTAATATCTTTTTAAATTTGATTATCAATATTTGAAGGATTTACAATAATTTATCTCAAAAAAAAAAATATTCTAGGGAATCATTTAACTATTTAATATTTTCTTTCTTGCAATAACCGAATGATAAATTGATAAAAATTACAATTTTAATTCGTATCATTACCAAATTGCACATTGTTATTTTCTAAATACGTTTTTATTTTATAAGAGTTCGTTACGTTATATACGTTATTATTTCTATAATTATAGTTTTATTAATTAGTTTACCTATTATAGTTGCATTAACTAGTTTTATTATAGTAGTATTAATTTAGTTTATCTACTAGTTTTTTATTACTTATCTTTATTTCAAATCTACATTCTATTAGGTAATATTTAAAAATTGATATAATTATACTATTTATAAAAATGATGGAATTTATTTTATTAAATGATAACAAAGCTGTAATACGAGAAATAAATACCTTAAATATTTCAGAAAATATTAAAATTTTATGCTATTGACTTGTAAAATCCAGAATTTACGTGAGAGTACCATATGAGCATATCAGAGAGTATCACATGAGGTTATTTTGTTAAATTCAAAAATGAAGCAAAACGGCTTCGGCATTGCAACTCATACAAATTTATGATTTGCATTTTTTTCGGCGATTTATGATATACAAACATGATCTGCATTATATTATTATCTTATTTGAAAGGCAGATCATGTACCTATGAATCGTGCTGTCCCTCATTGGTGTTATCGAAATGGGCTATAGAATTATGCATGCAGTTGAAGTACTGATGATAAATGTTGGATGTGTGCTAAGCGATAAACTGATTTTGTGAGTGGAAAGGGTGGTTTCTTCACATAGAAATAACGAAACAAAGGAATTTAAATTGGTAATATTGTTCCTAGTAGCATAGATAATGACTGATATTTTTAAGAAGAGTGTGTGAAAAAGGCATTTTTAAAAATTAAAGTATAAAGTGGCCGCGAATGCTTTTAAAAACACACAGCGAGCTATTTAAAAGTGTTTTTGATAGTTGAAATTATACAATCTACAGAAATTTAAAGTGGAATTTAAATTCAATAAGATGAATCATGCTTGTGATTGCATCAAGTGGAGCAGAAAATTTAAAAAAATTATGAAAGACACTCGTCATCTTATCAAAAATATAGAAATGTGAATGCTAATGATGATTTACTTAAAAATATAATCAGCGTAATATAATAGCGTCAAATGGAAAGTTTAAATTGGATGAAGAGATTTATGAAACGTGTATGATTAGTTGTTCTGCTAATTAAATAACTTTTATAAAAAGACCAAGACACTTGTAAACACAAAATTTGTTTTTAAGATCGTTTGGAGGACCTTTTTATTTAATTTGAATGCTTCATTTTTGGACAGTAATTTGTAGAAAGATGAAGTATACGTGTTTCTAATATTTTTCAGTAAATTATTTTTAAAAAATCATTTCAAAATTTCCATTTGGCTGAGCTTTTTCATTTGGTCTAAAAAAAAAATGAATATTATGATATTTAAAGTTTAAAGGAAATATTAACTAGGAATACATAGAAAAACTGATGCAAATACATCAGATATAAAAATAATTCATTCAGCTTATTTCTCCTTGAATTTTCATTTAAAAAATATATATTTGTTAAAAGATATTTTATGACGGATAATATCAAACATACATTTCTTAAATTGCAAATATCTGTTTTTCTTATAACATAGAATATATTATACACGATTTTTTATAATTTATTAATAATTAATATTATTATTTTAATTATTTATTTTTAATTTAAAAAAAAGATTATCGAAATTATCATTATCATGAATTAGTTACCAAGCTACTATTATTACATAATATATTTGAATTGAATGCTTATCCTCTTAATTTCTAATTCATCACGAGTCCTAGACGCTAGACGCCACATGCATCATTCCAGGCAGCTGGAACTAGTAATCATTAGAACTCACAATAATTTTGTATAACAATAACCCTTCATCAAGACGGGATACGAATAGTGGAGCAATTGATTTTTCGGAACTGGTTAGCAGAACATAACGCATAATTGAAACAAATATATGTGGACGCGTTGAGATTATATTAAGGAAGTGTTAACGGAGGATTCACAAATTGCTATATAAATATACACCTAGATATTTAGTTAAAGTATGAAATAAATAATAATATTATTTTATTAGTAGATTTCTGTTTTAAAAATTATAAAGTGCTATACAACAAAACGTACAGAGTACTAAAGTACTATACAACATACAAAGTACTAAAGTATTATTTTTTTTTTACATTATCAAATAAAACGGATAAAAATAAAAATGTTTTAAACTAATAGTTAATTTTGCAATATAACATTATAAAATATGTTGATTATTTAATATTATCTGCCTTTAGCATAACCTTATTTTTGGTCATCTGAAGGTATATTTGGATTAACATCTACTGAAATATATTTTTAAAAAAATATGGAATTTGTAAAGATTAATACTTACAAATTGGAACAGGTTAAAACAATTCGTATTTATTTAAAATTATCATTCCCATTTCAAAATGTCATATTTTAATAACGATTCTATGACCATATTCGATATTAAGAATTAGCTTAGACAATAAATAAAATTCAAACGTATGTGGAATATATATATATACATACAATATGAACAAAATTTCTATATGTCATGCAATATGTGTTATTCGTTATTTGTTATTATGTGTTATGCAAAATATCAATTAAATTTTCTAATCAATGATACTCTGAGTAAAAATTAAATTTCTTGCTACACATCTTGTATATATTTCTGATGTAATTATGGCAGCCAGAAACATATTTAAATCATAGTGTCATTGTTATTAATTTTTTTTAAAGCGTAGGACACATTTGGCATTCAAATAAAATTTGCATATGTTATGTGTTATGTATTTTTGTTATTGTGGGTTATTTGTTTGGTTCAATGTGTTATGCAAAGTATCAATTAAATGTTCTAATCAATGATACCCTGAATATGAAGTTAAATTTATTGCTACACATCTAGTATATAGTTAATTTAGGATATATATTTTAAAACTTCTGAACATAATTTTATGATAATATTGCAATATATTATATTTTATCTTATGATGAAAGAAGTATAATATAAATATATATAGTAAATTGATCTAAGCAAACATTTTAATTCATGGATTTTCTATCTTAACTGTTTTAATAAAACGGTGATCAATGTTTATATTTATGTTAAAATACGTAAATAACTTTATACAAGTAGCTTAATCAAATATGAATGAATTTTAATCAATATTATCTTGACCTTTTAGAAATATTAATTATACGTATAAAAGTAGAAATAATTATGGCATTTATATTTTATTATCTACTATTTGAATAATTAACTCCACTAAATCACTTCTGTACATTAATTACTGAATCATGTTTAAAAATATTTGCAAAGTGAACAACCATAATATATTTATATTAAAGATCAAAAACTGTTCTAGGAAAAAAAAAAAGAACACATATCGGTAGTTTGTCCTTGAGAAAAAATCGATTCTAATTAGTTCCTTTCAAGTGATTAATTAAAAGATAATTTCTCACCATGAAGAAAAATATGGCAGATAAATTTCTTTTCCTTTATTTTCCGAAGGCGTATAAATTTAGGGGGAAAAAGAAGCACTGTCTTGATGAAATAAAAGGGGAAAAAATCCCTAGCTGCGAAATAACTGAATAAAATCTGCAAAATACAATGCACGATCTAGTCATTTAACAGAAAGCTAATTCTGGCTCCTCACTTTCCTAACTTTCTAATGAATGGCCTAATTTATCACAGGACAGAAATCGCTAATTTTCACTGCTGAAGACCCTCCTGGTTTCCATGGTAACAGGACACATCAGAGTAGGAAGGTGGAGATCAAATACTAATGGTTTATACCTTCCCATTCTGCTGTCCTGCAGTTCTATCTAAACTGCGTTTTTGAGATTGAAATATTAAACAGCGTGCCATAAAAGATGCAATAGGCGATTTAACAATGTTGCAAAATAATTAAATTTAAAGTGATAATGAATAATTATCTACATTTTTACATTTAATTTATCAAAACCTACTTTAAATAAAAACAAAAATTTTTAACACAATAATGTTAGTCAGTGGCTGATTGTCGAAATTGCTATTATACTCGTACTTTGTTTCAGCCCTAATGTTTATAAATTGATGGTACTTTTACAATTCATTGTAATGAAATAATTACATTGTACCAGCCTTCATTATCAAGTTATATGAAGGCTGGTACTTTATGGAAGGCTTTTATAATGTTAGAGTTAATACATAGCTGTATTACTTTACATAAAAATAAAATAACATGTGTATGTTGAAGTAATTACATGATTTACAGTTAGGTATAGCTCGTAATTTCATACAACACTCAAAAACTTTACAAGCGAACAATTGCACGAAATGATATCCATTTATTATATTTAATGCCATAAAATTTCATCAACTTAGTTCATTATATCAAGAGGGTATTCATTTTAAATTTTACACTATAATTGAAATTTAGCTTTGTATCTTCAAAAATATATAAGAAAAATAATTAGCTAAATTACTTACAAACTAATATTTAAAAACGTTACTATCAGATAAAAAAGTACTGTAGTAGTATTATTTTAACAATAAGTTAGTTCGGTATTAAATTTTCTCAGACAGAATCCAAGCACGTTTTTAATATATTATGTGTCACGACATTTATTTAATCAAGCACACAGATTAAAAAATTCTTAACACGTGGTCTGAGTAATAAATATTGATGTGACATATTTTATTATCTACTATTTGAATAATTAAGTCCACTAAATCATTTCTGTACATCAATTACTTAATCATGTTTAAAAATGTTAGTCAAGTGAACAACCTGAATTTATTTATAATAAAGATCAAAAACTGCTGAAGAAAGAAAATAAAAAAAAAATCACATATCGTAGTTTGTCCTTGAGAAAAAAAAAATCGATTCTAATTAGTTCCTTTCAAGTGATTAATTAAAAGATAATTTCTCACCATGAAGAAAAATATGGCAGATAAATTTCTTTTCCCTTTATTTTCCGAAGGCGTATAAATTTAGGGGAAAAAAGCGCCGTCTTGATGAAATAAAAGGGAAAAAATTCCCTAGCTGCGAAATAACTGAATAAAATCTGCAAAATACAATGCACGATCTAGTCATTTAACAGAAAGCTAATTCTGGCTCCTCACTTTCCTAACTTTCTAATGAATGGCCTAATTTATCACAAGACAGAAATCGCTAATTTTCACTGCTGAAGACCCTCCTGGTTTCCATGGTAACAGGACACATCAGAGTAGGAAGGTGGAGATTAAATACTAATGGCTTATACCTTCACTTACTGTTGTCCTGCAGTTCCATCTAAACTGCGTTTTGAGATTGAAATATTAAACAGCATGCCATAAAAGACGCAATAGATGATTTAACAATGTTGCAAAATAATTAAATCTAAAGTGATAATGAATGATTATCATCTTTAGAAGGATAGGACTTTATTGTTAGACAAAAAGAAGGAAAAAAGGGAAGAGAAAAAATTCAATCTAACTGCAGTTCAATCTAAACTGCGGTTTGAGAATTTCTGTTGAAATATTAAACAACATACCTTAAAAGTTGCAATAGATTATTTAACAATGTTACAAAGTAATTAAATCTAAAGTGCTAATGGATGATTATCATCTTGAGAATGGCAGGACTTTATTGTTCGACAAAAAAAAAAAAAAAAAAAAAAAAAAAAAATTATTGTTTTTTTTTGGGGGGATGAAAGAAAATATATTGTTTGACGTTGGTATTGATTAAATTTGATCTTGATCCTGATTTGATTAGATTTAATTGCTAGGTTGATCTGGAGTGATTTTTAATTATCTGTGGAGTTTAGGAGATCAAATACTAATGGCTTATACCTCTCATTCTGTTGTCCTGCAGTTCAATCTAAACTGCGTTTTGAGATTCCTTTTCAGTTGAAATATTAAACAGCAGCATACTTCGTAGCTTAAAGATACAATAGATGATTTAACAATGTTACGAAATGATTAAATCTAAAGTGATAATGAATGATTACCATCTTGAGAATGGCAGGACTTTATTGTTAGACAAAAAAAAGAAAAAAATAAATGAATAAAACTTTTGGGGGTAGAAATAAAATATTTTGCTTTTAACTTTGTTCTTAATTGATTAGATTTAATTGCTAGCTTGAGCTGGAGTGATTGTTAATTTTCTTTGGAGTTTTGGAGATCAAATACTAATGGCTTATATCTCCCATTCTGTTGTCTAGCAGCTCAATCTAAACTGCTTTTGAGATTCATTTTCAGTTGAAATATTAAACAGCAGCATACTTCGTAGCCTAAAGATACTATAGATTATTTAACAATGTTACAAAATAATTAAATCTAAAGTGATAATGAATGATTACCATCTTGGGAATGCTTGGGTTTTATTGTTAGACGAAAAAGAAAGAAAAAGATATAGGAAAGTTTTTTTTTTTTGGGGGGGGAGTAGAAAGAAAATATATTGCTTTGACGTTAGTCTTAATTGATAAGATTTAATTGCTAGCTTGAGCTGGAGTGATTGTTAATTTTCTTTGGAGTTTAATGGGAGTTTTATTGGTTCGTAACTCTTAGAAAGATTGAATTTGTGGACTAATGAAGGCTTTAATTAAAATAAATTAATAATGTTTTACGCAATTATTGCTTTTGTTTCAGATCAGGTCACATGGAATTGTTCCAAAACCCTTTTTAATGCTCTTTTTTGTTTTGTATAGTTTTTTATTTTCAAATTAGAATTAACTTTTGTATATTATTAAAAGCTGCTTGATTTAATAATGAATATATTAGATTCATAAAATTATATTTTACATCTATAGTATTCCATCTATATTTATCTTTTATACTTATATTTGTATTATTGCATTAATATTTTTACGTTGAATTTTTATACCATAAATATTATTATGATTATAAAATATACTAGTAAATTTGATTATCATATATTTTAATCAGCACATTTAATTTGTCAAAATATACTTTAAAAATTGTCCACACAATAACGTTACTTAGCGGTTCATTTTCAAAATTATGATTATACTCACTTTAATTCAGACTCTTTCAAATGTTTCTAAATTGGCGATACTTCACAGTTTAATGTAGTGGAAAATTCACATTCTACCAACCTACATATAGCTCAAATTACCTACTTATATTATTAACCTATTTACTTATAATCTTAGTTTTATGTCTTTGTACCTTTGCATTAAAAATGTAATAAGATGTGCTTATTGAAATAATTAAATGATTTGCAGTTATATATATCTCGTAATTTTATACAACACTTAAACACTTTAGAAAAGGACAATTGCAAGAAGGGATATCTATTTATTATATTTAATGCATTAAAACTTAAAAATTTCATAAATTTAAATTCATTACAACAAGAGGGTAGTGTAAGGGTGTAGAACCAGAGATAGGGTAAATTAAAAAAATTTTATTGAAATTCAGCTTCAAAAAATGTATAAGAAAAATAATTTCTAAAGAATTTAAATTTTATTATTTAAAAACGTCACTAAAGGATAAAAAATAATATATTATTATTATTTTGCAAAACGTGAGTTCAGTATTCTGAATCAGTATTCAAGGACATCATGCGCTTTTTATCAATCACGATATTTATTTAATCAAGCATGCTAATTATAAATTCAGAGCACGTTCTCTATAGTCATAGATATTTGTTGTGACATATTTTTAGTACGTTAAATATAGCATTTTCTCAAAAACTTTTAAGGGTAATTGCTAAACATTTATTTTTTTAAAACTAAGGAAAACCCACCAGACAGACAGAGTATATGAGTATCAACTCAACCAACGACAAGTCTGCTAACTTTTCAAAGCAATTAGATTAGACGATGTTTTTGCATGTAAAAAATAGAACAAAGTAACTGCGCCAAAAAATATTCATTTATTATATTTAATGCGATAAAACTTAAAAAATTCTTAAATGTATGTTCATTACAAGAGAGTAGCCATTTTAAATTTCAAAAATTTTAATTAAAATTCCTCATCAAAAATAAATGAGAAAATTATTGCTAAAGAACTTATATTCTAATACTTAAAATCATTACTATCGGATAAAAAATAATATATTCTTCTTCTTCTAACAATGCACCAGTTTAATATTAATTTTTCCCTGACAAAATCCAAGCACATTTTTTAACTTGTGTGTCACGATATTTATTTAATCAAGCCTTATAACCTTAACTATTATAAATTCTGAACACGTGGTCTGAAGTAATAAATATTGGTGTGCCATATTTTTAGTACGTTAAATGTAGCCTTCTTCCAAAAAGAGTTTTTGAGTAATTGCTAACCCTTTTCTTTTAAAATTAGAAAAATAACACGAACCAAACTCCAATCACGTCTATTTACATGAAAATCTCCAACTCAAGCAACAACAAGTCTGCTAACTTTTCAATGTAGTTAGGTTAGTCGATGTTTTTCAAGTAAAAATAGAACGACGGGATTTAATACATTAAAACTTAAAAATTGCATAAATTTAAATTCATTATAAGATGATAACCATTTTAAATATTAAAACTGTTTAATTGAAATTCCTCTTGTAATTCCAAAAATATATAAGAAAAATAATTGGTAAAGAACTTAAATACTAATATTTAAAAACGTTACTATAGGATAAAAAAATATTTATTTAATCATGTACACTATATACATCATTATAATTTCTGAACATCTACTCTGAAGTCATTGACAATGATGTGACATATTTTTAGTAAAGCATAGCCTTCTTCTAAAATGGATTTTATTGGTAATTGCTAAACATTTACTTTTAAAATTAGGAAAAACCCACGAAACTTCAACCAGAGTGTTGGTATGAGAATCTTCAACTTAACCAACAGCAAAAGTTCAAAGCTAATTTTCAATGTAGTTAGATATGCTTTTCCATATCATACTACATTGAAAAGTTAGCAGACTTGTCTTTCCTTTTGTATGTTAATCGATGATTTTCCAAGTTAACTTATTAATTGATTTGTAAAATTTATTTATTTCAATCCTTTTATTGTGTATTATTTTTATTTCACAAAAATAAAATAAAATGTAAGAAATCCATAATTGTTTTGGAATGAAACAATTACAAATTAATTGGGTTTTTCAAAACCTTTCCAAATGAAACCTCAAGAATCTTGAAAAGTATGGTTAATATATTATAAGAAAATATCTATTTTATATCTGTTTTTTTCAAGTGGTGCATTTATATATCTATCATAAAACAGAAGTTACTAAGTAAACATTTATCTCTAGAACTCTTTCAACTAAAACACGTAATAGAGTTCATTAGAGCTGTCCCTCGAAATTCAAAGCAAAGAAATACAACGCAAACTCCAAGAAGAATTATATTGACGCTCTTGACATGTTGCCATGGTATGTTATCCAATTTAATACGGTTACGCAGTTCGTAAAGGTACGTTTGCTCAAGAAGTTAATATATTGGACCAGAAAGAGTAAACGTTCTCTGTATGTATGTCCATATCTAACCCCTGTATCCATTTTCATCGCAAGTTTATACTGTTTTACTTTTATCGTATTGTATGGTTGGCCAAGCAAAGTTCGAAGAAGTAATGAAATAGAATGTACAGAATTTATTGATGGTTTTTCCTTCACGTAAATAAATGAAGAATTTATCTATTCGAGCGTGTTTCCTTTCACTGATAAATTCAGTGAAAGGTTCATAAAGAACAATTCATTGGGGAACCAACTGAATGACATACATAAGTTTATGATTTATTTATTAATTACTATATTTGAAAAGTATTATGATACTTCGAATACTATTTAAAGCTTTGATGAAATAATTTTAAATTTTTTTGCTTACTATACTACTTTTTCTAACTACTATACTACTACTACTTTTCTAATACTATTTAAAGAAGATCAACAAATACTTGTTATTTAAAATTTAAAAAAATCTGAGCAAATTATTCAATTGTTAGAAATATTTTTTATCAATCAAAATTGAGATTTTTAATACGCATGCATGAGAAATCTTTACTAATTAAAAAATAAATTTTGATTGGACGAAAAACAATTATAAATTATTTTAATAAGAATAACAAATTTAAATGTATCAGCATTAAATAACCTGTCTTAATAATTTTATTGGCTTATTTAAAACTATTAGGTAGCATAAATGAACATTTTGGATCAGTATACTACATTTGATGGAATACTGGTTTATTACATGCATTTATTGGTACCACAGGCTTCAAGTTCGTATCCTGGCGGCAGCTTGTCTGTTTGTTAGTGGTTTGCAATCCATGTTAAAATGTAGGTTCCGGCCTAATTATCCTAAAATGTGCACAAAAGTAGCCGTAGAGCGACCAGACAAATAATCAAGCAGAAATTTCTGTTCATCATCTTTTAATATCACAATCTTAATGCTGTCCTATAAGGATGAATTGTTTTGTATATTGTATATTTATATACTTCTTTTTATATATAGTATTTTTATATATTTTTATTATATTTTTGTCTATTGTATTTTTTATATTTTTTATTATATTTTTTGTACATTGTATTTATGAAATGTATTTTTAATTTTAGTGATTTTTAATATAATCCGCGAAACAGGATTGTATGGGAAACCTTTACTAATTAAAAAATTCATTTTTATTTAACAAAAAAATATAAATTATTTTTAGAAGATTAAGAAATTTAAATATATCAACCATTAAAAATCTGTCTTAATAGTTTAATTGGATTATTTAAAAATGTTAGGTAGCATAAAGGAAATCAGTATATGACAGGATTAGTATATGGCATTTGACAGAATGCGGTCTTATTGTAGGCATTTCTTGGTATCACAAGCATCAGGTTCGAATCCTGGCGGCGGAATGGATGTTTGTTAGTGGTTAGAAATCCATGTTAAAATGTCGGTCCTGGTGAAATTAGCCTAAAATTTTCACAAAATGACTGTAGAGTGACAAACCAAGCCAAACTTCATTCTGAAACCCATGAATGAATCATATTCATCTAGTGGATTATACGCATTTCGGCAAGTTGACAAAGTCATGCATTAGAAAAATTTATCACTTAGCATGAACAGTTTTTTTTTTCATAATCAAAATAGTTGTAGTTTTAAATTTCCCAGCCGTTTTTTATTTGCATGAATTCATTTATTAGTAAATAAAAAATATTAATAATTAACAAACATAATTTTTTGCATACAAAATTTAAATTATTCATAATTACGTATTGAAAAAAAAAAACTTTGAAATGCTCATTAATTCTTTTTTTTCTTTGGCAGACGGAAAATAAGACATACATTTTTTTAATGACACAGAAAATCAAAAGTAACGAACTTGAACACTGTGAAATCGATAAATGTTGAAAAGTTATAATTATCTTCTACTTAGAAGAGTAAATTTATTTTTTTTATGTTCATTCCTTACTAAATAAAAAAAAAAAAGGTTTGGAAATTAATTGGCAATTTCCGGGCCTTCTTTGGGGAATAGTTTTAAGTAATTATTTCGTGATTAGCATTAACATTTTTTCACTATTATCGTTTTGCATTTACTTATAATTCATTAAAGATATCAATACATCAAAATGTTCCTCTACTGCTTGTTTAGATAAAAAACGCTTGTTCAATAAAAAATAATATATTTTTTTAATAATAAGGGTTTGAATTTAAATTGAAAGTGAAACCGAGCGGCAAGAAATTGAGGAATTATGTATCTGTAAATTTGTGTTCGCATCACTGAAAAATATCTTTAATTAATCATTATTATAAGAGGCTTAAATATATATATTTTTTTATTTCAGCTTAATGTCAGTTTGAATTTCCTTTTTGATTATTTGGATCAACGCGATATAAAAAATATTTTACAGTTATTATTTAAAATAAAAAATAATTAGTTGTTGAATTTTAGATTTATTAAATTATTTTATTAAAATTTGTCTAAATAAATATACGATTAAGTTTTCTTAATTTTTAAATTGGATTAACAAGTAATTTTTATACAATTAATAAGTAAGTAAGTAATTTTTAATAAGTATTTTTTTACAATAAGAAAATTTTATAGTCAATTTTTATTTAGTTAAAAAATAATTTTTTACTATTTTTACTAAAAAAATGAATAAATAATCATTTTTTATTTCCTTTTGATTTTACATACAGACAAACATACAGACAATTCTATCCATCATCTTTAATATCGCAGTTTTAAAACTGTCCGATAAGGATGTGTGGTTTTGTATATTGTATTTTTTATACATTTTTTTATTATACTTTTTGTATAGTTTTATTTTGGAGATTTTTAATATAATCCGTGAAACATGATTACATATGAAACTTTACTAATTAAAAATACATTTTAATTTGACAAAAAAATTATAAATTATTTTAATAGGAATTAAAAATTTAAATGTATCAACATTAAATAACCTATCTTAATAATTTGTATTGGATAATTTAAAAATATTAGGCAGCACAATTGAAAATCTTGTATCAGTGAAAACATTCGATATAATAATCCCTTATTACAGGCATTTGTATCCGTCATCTTTAAAATTGTTTTCAAACTGTCCTATAAGGATATGTTGTTTTCCATATTAAATTAGCATATGCTATTGCTAGCAAACATTATGTTAAATAATTTACATTAGATATCTTTTTGAGTAGATTGGATTTATCGATTATGATATAAAATTATTAAATAGATCATGCAGAAAAACTTTATATTTATCATTTCATGTGTGTATAAATCTTCAATGTAATGGAAAGAAATAATATATCACTAAACCTAAGAAAGTTATAATTCATTCAAATTATTAGATAGTAAATTGATGTCGCTTCGCAATAAATTTAAGGATGAGAAATAAAATGAATAGGAAAAATATGAACGCAAAATAATTTTGAATTATATTGCTCCAAATTTAAAAAAAAAAAAAAAAGTTTTTAGATTTGCTATTGCATGTTAATATTATTCAAGTTTATATCCATATATTCTTTACAAAAAAAGTAAAAAGAAAACTTCGCCATTTTGAGAAGTCTGCGCGATTATGGAAATTCAAATTGCATTTTGCTACATTTCCCTGAATTTCCAAATACTGCTCTTTTAATATCAAAATATAGGAACACATTTTTTTTTTCATTTGAAATGGAAGATTTCTTTCGATATATTTTTTGTTGCTTTATATCTTAATACTTTCACCATAATCTAACTATTTTTATTGGATTCAAGTCCCCTAAAAGGACATGTTGGTATGCAGCATGGCCAGCAAGCAAATCGATTCTACACTCAAATAATAAATTTACCAATGAAATATGCTGAGATACGTGTGGAATGAAGACAGGAAGTACTGTATTCTCGATTATTTTATTGCAAAACGTATTACTTAGGGAAAAAAAAACATTATCTATGTGCAGAAAGTGATTTGCTGAAGTCGTCCATATAGAATTTCTGGGTCTTATAGAGTTACATGTATTGCAAGGAAACATAAATTGAGTCAGGGAAATATTGCTTCATTGATGTTATAAAAGTTTAAAGGACCAATCAAAAGAAGGAAAAATGAGCAATAAAATCTACCAGAATTTATGTTATACAATATAACTCAATATTTATATCTATTATCTTAATATCTATTATAATTTAGGTTCCATAATATTTTACAGATTAATGTAGGAATAAAATTTATAACTGTTACCTTAATTGAGACTTCGTAATGCATTATGAATAACATAAAATTAAATATTTAATTAAATGCATAAAATAGGTACAATTTTCATTTATATCATATGATGATAAATGCTATTCTTTCACAATTTTTAAATTTAATGTGTAGTATTATTGTCAAATTTGGTCCAATATATGTTAACTATTTAATTTAATAAAAATTTTGAAACAATATAAATTAAAAATGCTATAATAAAATATAATAAAAAATAATTCAATCTTTAAAAAGATATATTGTCCAACAAACGAAATAATTATAAATAGACTAAAAACAATACCGATTCTTAATCAAAAATTATTAGTATAAACATTATATTATTTTTTATTTTTTTGAAAATATATGATTTCGAAAATTTCTGCTAAGTAAAAAAGAGCAAGTGACGTAAAATAAAAAGTGATTTCATAAGTAACGTTGTACGTATAGTTAAAATTCTAATGATTATAGAATTTTTTTTACTAAAATTTAGCAATCTCTTATAGGATATGGGCAAATGCATATTATAATATATATGAATTTTCAAGAGAAATAGTCGTTTATTTTCACATGAATATTTTACTCTCATTTCCAAATGAAAAATATTTTTTTATTATTATCAAATATTTTTTATACTTTGTTAAAATATTTTTTTCAAATTCAGACTACACTTAAGTTAATGAATGTCAGCGAACTATCATTATTGTTTACACAATATTATATATTTTTGAAATATATTTTTCTAATGCTAAGTTAATATCAAAGAGCAGAACTAGAGTAACCATATATGTTAATTAATTACAAAAACTATTAAATAGAAATTAGTTAAAGAGCTCTCCTCGAGAAACTTGAGTTTTATATAAAAATTTACACGTTGAAGGTTTTTCAAAAGCTATAATATATGAAAATCAACAAATTGAAATTTCATTTAATCAAATGATTTTTGCAATAAACGAAATTGAAATTTCTGAGAAAATGATGCATGCATGATTTAATAGATATATTAGACTAGATGATAATTTATATTATTTCCAACAAGCCATAAAAATATTCTTAACTATTTCCCAGCAAAATTACAAACATTTGTCTTTTTGTATCGTTGAAAAAGCTTTTTCTTCAAAAATAATTCTAACTTTTGTTTTCAAAAAACCAAACTAGCAGCACTGTTTGCAAATCCGTAAACAAGGTCAAAATGTCGTGTTGGATAAGATAAAAACTTCTTTCCTTTGCACTGATAAAATTTCAGAAGTTTTCAGGTTCAGATATATACCTACTTTTTATATATTTCTTTCCTTTTTCTTCCACAAAGTATGCTGGATTCCTGTGAAAAAAAAATTTAATCAACACCCGTCAGAAACGTGAAGTGATAGATGATTTTTGGCGAGAACAATTTTTCTCATCCTGCTTTTGTGTTGTTGGCAAGTGCAGCCATGCTTCTGCTGTGCAATTCTTTGTTGGGGAAGATTCAGGTGGAAGAGTTATGAACCAGTTTAAGATCTAGGTAGGGCAACCGATATATTAAAACAGACAGGATCTGAAGAATGCCAAATGGCATTTAGGAAACAAAGTGCCATTCTGAGACAAGGTGAGTAGTATTGTAATTTGTTATACGGTGATCTTGTACAGTCTGCCTAATTGGCTTGAATGATAAATTAGCTGGTTTAATCATTAGAATGAGTTATCTTTTACTTTTAGCTTGTTACTTAAAGCCCGTAAGCCAATTTATTTTTATTAGTGACATATACTATTTAACATAGTTTGAACCTTGTCTTAATACGTGTGTGTGTCACATGTCATGTTAGCTGTCAATTAAACATATTGAAAAAATTTAATTAGCAGATTTATTATAGTGACGGTAAATTATAATTAAAGCTGACTATTTGTATACGCTGGTTACTAATATAAAAAAAATTTACTACACTATATTTTACTACAAATATTTTTTAAAAATGTTGTTAGGTTACTAAATTATACATTAGCAAACAAATAATATGTATTTTTTGACATAATTAGTTATTTTTGAAAATTATTCTATTTAATTCTTTTGGAACTAAAAAAAAAAAATGGTATTCAATTAAACAGAGAGATTAGCATATTGTTTGTTACATAGACGTGTATATATTTAATTTTAAATCTTATATGTCATCGAATTTAGCATTTCTTTAATTGAGCTCAACAAATTAAAATTATCAAAGTGAAAATTTATTGCATCCTAACTGTAAAAAAATTATCCGCCATATTTTTTGTTTTCTATTGTAACGTTTGAAATTTTATAAGGACTTCAATTTAAATCGAAATTGCTGCATATGCCGTAATGTATTATAGTATTTTTAACATTCTTTAAATAAATGCAATAAATAAATAATAATAATTATTAAATAAAGACTATTGCAAATCTTATTATTAATTTAACGCATAAGACGTCTATATTTATTTATTTATTGTAATTTCTCGTTTATAAAGTATCTCAATGAAGATTGATTTCGTATATTAACAATTTCATGACATCATTTATATAATATATCAACCTTTTTGAACATAAAAGAATACATAAAAAATAATGAATTAACCACTAATAAGCATTTTCCAATTTTTACCTTTTTCCTTTAATTCTAAATATCTGTTTAGATGTGGAAATGTATAAAAATATTAAATTTAAGGATAGGCAAAAATAAAATAATTTTATTGCCTTCTTTAATGTTATTTCCGGTTTCTTTGAAAAAGGAATATATCAATATCATAAATAAATAATGTATGTTTCATTTTTCCAGTTCACGTAGTATTTAATCAGGGAATTTATTTGTATGTTTTGTTTCTCCTTTGAGTCGATTCCTTATATTTTTGCCCCTAATATATATATTTTGAAGAACACAATAAGTCAAGACCAAACCCTAAAATAACCAAAACCAGAGCTGAGAGGTGTGACCATTCTATACCACACAATACAATAACGATATTAACTGTACGCAAAGTTTATATCAAAACTAATACATCATTTGCATTACAAATACCTGCTTAATATTTATACATTTATTACATTTAAAGTTCTTAACATTTATACTTTTCATAGGGAAAAATGGGGGAGGAATTGATCAAGCTTAGATGTTCCCAGGAGCTACAGGGCTTAAACTAAACAATGATTATACAAATACAAATATCAAAGTTTAAAGGCAAAAATTGCTTTGGTAGATCAAAAAAAAAAAAAAAAAAATTAAAATTTACAAAAAAAACATAGTAGAATGTGTTATCCAGGAAATTTGTAATACCAGAAAAAATTATTAAAACAAAAAAAGAAATATTTTAAAAATCTAAAATAAACTAATTATAACTTCCTGAGAATAGTTTGATCAAGGAATATTTCCACCACAAGATGTTAACATCCTATTATATCTGCTCTCTTTGTTGACTAGATTTATTTCAAAGATACATCTAGCAATGGATTCCAGGAAATAAATATATATACATAAATGAAGAAAATTACTTAAAGAATCATCTTAAATTTTTAAGTAAATTTATTAATGCTGTTTTTTAATGAATCTTTTAATATCATTTTGCTCTATTTCACTTTATGTAATCAAGAAATGATATAAAGATCACATAATATATCATATCTATTTAATTTCTTAAGCAGCGTTTGTTTTTAAGAAGAAACAAACTGAATAAAATAAAGAATCATTATAAGTTAATAATCCCACGTATCTTGCATGCATCAATAACGAAAAATTCACACGAATATTGTATGCATTAATATAAGTTAATAATTCACACGAATCTTATATACATCAATATTAGTTAATAATTCACACGTTAATTAATTAATTAATTAAGTTAATTGATATAGTTATTTAATTTATATAATTATAGGTTATTTAATAATAAATAAATTAATTAATTAAGTTATTAATAACTTCCCGTTAATTAATAAAATAATTCAATATAAGTTACTAATAATTCATACGAATGGTTTATGCATCTATCAATTGCAATTTGCATTTTGAAATTTATTCCATCTTTCTTGAAAAACAAGCAAACTTTGTTATCAAATTTCATTTTATTGATTCATTTATTATTATACAAAATACATTATCATTTCATTACAAAAATTCTAAGAAATTATTATTATTATTTTATTCAATACTGATCTTAGTCGATTTAAAAATAAACCATTTATATTTCAAAACCAATACAAAAAAAAGTGCAGAAATACTTTGCAGATTCCCTAGGTGAGCACAAAAAGCCCCCTGAACCCGCTTGTATTGTTAATGGCTTTTCACACAATAATCCTAGGATTAGTGGCGCGATGCATGTCACTTAGTGAAACATTAAGGATTATGTAGTTTAGGTTTTCCACGCTATTCAGGCTCTTCTAGGATTTTACCAACTAATGTTTCCCCAGACATTGGTGAAATAATGAGATTATTCGATGTATGACTCTTTGGGCACCTTGCCAGCAACATTTCATGCGTAAATGAGCTGGACCAAATCCCAAATTTCGAGAATAATTTCATAATTTGTCTCATTTAACGTTGGTAAAAGTGTGTCTGAGATTTACAGTTGTGTCAAGAACAGGTAGCAATGCGGGATAATATTTTCATTGTTATACCACCATTTTAGGTGATGATAAATTAGTTATTCATGAGACTGATAATTTATTATAAAGTTTTTAATTAAAACTTTGAATTGTTTAGATTTTTAAGAACTCTGAACTCACTTCTTTGTTAAATTTAATGGATTTGTTTCAGTTTAATATTACTGAAATAGAAAAACCTGAATTGTTTCCGGTAAATTTGAATTTCATTTATATTTTACAATGCATTTTTACAAATTTCGAATTAGGGATACGATTTATTACTGCGCGAAGTAAAAGCTATATCTGATTAGTAGCAAAATACAATTAAATACTCGGATGTCTTAGAATTCAACTGTTAAAAATTGGTTTTGAAAAAGAATGGTATTAATTGATTGTTTACATTTAAATTTTTATTATTCTTAGAATTCAACTGTTAGAAATTGATTTGAAAAAGAATGGTATTAATTGATTGTTTACATTTAAATTTTTATTATTCTTATCATTAAATGTCATACAGCAGATTTATAATCAATTTAGAACTATACTTTTTTTCTTGTGTAAATTAAAATGCAAAATTCATATTTGCCATATCTTTCATAATTCATATTTGAAATTAAATGCAAAATTCATATTTGAAATTAAATGCAAAATTCATATTTGACTGAGTCATTGTTATAAATATGTTTACTGTAGCATCAAAAAAGAACACACAATGTCAACGAATCCATTCATATCAGACATCGATATCTAAGCCTTTGTAAATAAACAATCGTCTCTTTTTATATTAAATACTATCTGAAATTTATAAGCAGTTGTATATTTATAACAAATATATTGGCTCAGATGTCATATATTTAAGTGAGCAGATATCATTGTAAGCAGTAGTCAAAACAAAATGGCCTTAAAATAATAATTCATAATTTATATAATTTAAATTACAAATTAATTTATAATACTTATTTTACATATTACCAGCTTTTATTTTGACTTTCATACTACAAATTTGCAATTACAATCACTGAGCTAAATTTATTTGGTTTTTGTTCAATTCCATAATATTCCTCGTTAATAACCATATCTTAGAAAATAGTGCACCTTAAATGCGTATGTTCTCTAATTAGGATTATTACCATTTCATAATTTAATAATTATTGTGTACCGTGGTATCAACACTACAAATAGTGTATAGTGTATTCATTGCAAAGTATATTATTCATCATCTTCATCAATAGCACGACAGCTCAAGGTGGACCAAGGCCTTCCTTTGAAGAGAATTCCATGCATTTCTCTGAGGGACAATGGACCTCGAATTCTTAACCTTTAGTACATCAAAATCTTTTTAACTGTGTCTGTCCATCGAGACTCTTCATCTTTGTCCTGTGGCTTTGCCGAAACAAGACTTTTCACAGGTTTTAAATTATTCACTCTAAATATATGAATTTAGTCCAGTTTAATCTATTGATCCTAATGGATTTTATAATATTTAGTCTTTATAGCATTTATAAATTTCTGCGTTGTATAGTCTTCTCCAACAATCACTTTCCCTAACACCTACAAGAATAGCTCTTAAAATCTTCCTCTCAAATTTAATCCATTGCTGAAAAGTATACAAATTCCTACCCAAATATAATTTAACGAGAGCTAATAATCCATTATTTAAAAGTCTAAAAAAATCCAATACCCAAATATTATTTAGTGAGAGATAATAATCCATTGTTTATTGAAGTATACAATATTATTGTTGAAATACGCAAAAGCCAATACCCAAATATTTTTTTAGCGATAACTAATAATCCATTGTTTTAAAATATACAACACAAAGCTTTGAAAAACTACAATTCAATAGAACTTGGATTTTATAATATTTGAGTCTTTATAGCATTTATAAATTTCTGCATTGTATAGTCTTCTCCAACAATCACTTTCCCTAACACCTACAAGAATAGCTCTTAAAATCTTCCGCTCAAATTTAATCCATTGTTGAAAAGTATACAAATTCCATACCCAAATATATAATTTAACGAGAGCTAATAATCCATTATTTAAAAGTCTAAAAAATCAATACCCAAATATTATTTAGTGAGAGATAATAATCCATTGTTTATTGAAGTATACAATATTATTGTTGAATACGCAAAAGCCAATACCCAAATATTTTTTAGCGATAACTAATAATCCATTGTTTTAAAATATACAACACAAAAGCTTTGAAAACTACAATTCAATAGAACTTGGATTTTTATAATATTTGAGTCTTTATAGCATTTATAAATTTTTGCATTGTATAGTCTTCTCCAACAATCACTTTCCCTAACACCTACAAGAATAGCTCTTAAAATCTTCCGCTCAAATTTAATCCATTGTTGAAAAGTATACAAATTGCCTACCCAAATATAATTTAACGAGAGCTAATAATCCATTATTTAAAAAGTCTAAAAAATCCAATACCCAAATATTATTTAATAATAATCCATTGTTTATTGAAGTATACAATATTATTGTTGAAATACCAAAAGCCAATACCCAAATATTTTTTTTAGCGATAACTAATAATCCATTGTTTTAAAATATACAACACAAAGCTTTGAAAAACTACAATTCAATAGAACTTGATTTTATAATATTTGAGTCTTTATAGCATTTATAAATTTCTGCGTTGTATAGTCTTCTCCAACAATCACTTTCCTAACACCTACAAGAATATTTTAAAATCTTCCTCTCAAATTTAATCCATTGTTGAAAAGTATACAAATTCCATACCCAAATATAATTTAACGAGAGCTAATAATCCATTGCTTAAAAGTATAAAAAAATCCAATACCCAAATATTATTTAGTGAGAGATAATAATCCATTGTTTATTGAAGTTATACAATATTATTGTTGAAATATGCAAAGCCAATACCCAAATATTTTTTTAGCGATAACTAATAATCCATTGTTTTAAAATATACAACACAAAAGCTTTGAAAACTACAATTCAATAGAACTTGTGACATAATAAAAAATTCCACCATAACTAAATTTATAAAATTTGTGTGTTATTGTGATGATTTTAAGAATCAAATTAAAAAATAAATAGTTTTTATAAAAATCAAAATTTACCACAAAAGATCTCTTATGAAGCTTGAAACATTCTGTTAATTAATATTTAGTTAACATTATCCCAATTATGACATTCCATTACACAAAGTTTGTTGTAGTATATTAATTCGCAATAGTTCTATAATTTCTGCAGAAAAATTTCTCAATTATTAATGTTATTTATGAAATATTGAAAGTTAAATTCCAAATTTGACTGCTACATTGCAATCAATATTGTATAATATAGGTATATATGACCCCTTTACAATTTGCACTTACAACCACGTTTTTCAAAAAAAAAGGAAATATAATAAAGGATATCTAGGACATTGTAAATGAACTAATCTTGTCCATTCTGTAAAAGTAAATAAATAAAAGTATATCTAGAACATTGTAAATGAACTAATCCTGTCCATTCTGTGGCATAACAATAAGTACCTTCTATCCCTAAATTTATAAGAGACCACAGCTCTAAAATGAATGTGGCGGCTTAGAGGCACGATATGATTAAGTGAGTGAACATCATTGAAATCAGGAGTTCAATTTCTCAATTATGAATGATTCAATTTCTCAATTATGAATGATTCAATTTCTCAATTATTAAAAAAATGTTGTTTAAATTCCAAATTTTATTGTTGCATTGTAATCAATATTGCATAATATAGTTTTATATGACGGCTTTACAATTTGAACTTACAACTATGTTTCGTAAAAAATAAAAAATAAATAAATAAACATAATAGATTAAAGGATATCTAAAGCATTGTAAATGAACTAATCCTATCCATTCTGTAAAAAGTAAATAAATAAAACATAATAAAGTATATCTAGGACATTGTACATGAACTAATCTTGTCCATTCTGTAAAAAGTAAATAAATAAAAGTATATCTAGAACATTGTAAATGAACTAATCCTGTCCATTCTGTGACATGCCAATAAGTACCTTCCATCCCTAAATTTATAAGAGACCACAGCTCTAAAATGAATGTGGCGGCTTAGAGGCACGATATGATTAAGTGAGCGAACATCATGGAAATCAGGAGCTGAACCAAAACCAGTTTTGACGAATCGTTTGCTAATCTACTCGTCGGGGTGGAATCGAGAACTGGGATTAGGGAGAAGCTTAATTTAAGGGGTGTCTGGAGTAACTGGAAGGAATTGCGAGAGGAGTAAATTAATTTCAAAGTTATCGCCCAGCCAGCGATAGAGATTTTATAGTTGGCTGCTTTTCCAGAGACTGTGTTTGGTTTTCGTTTATTCAATTATACACTGAAATGGGAAATTTATTACGGTTGGAAAAATCTGAAATTTTTACCCGTGGTCTGTGGGAATTCAAGTGTTATAAGATAAATGAAGTGAAATTTAAATTATTAATCTTTTGGGGATAATATAAGCATGGAGTAGTACTAAATGAGAAAGAAATTTGAGTTCGACTATTATTCTAAGCCAAATTTGAGATCCTTATGAAGTTTTCTGCAGATTCAGTAGACAGAAAAATTTAAAATTTTATTTAAATATTTTTTAAAATTTTTTAAGGTTAGATTATTAAATCATTTTTTTATTTTTGTAAGCAGAATTAATTATGGATAATGTTTACTGTTATTCCCTTTTAATTGACTTGATAACATATTTAAGAAAAAAAAAGACCTTCATATTTATAGAATTTATTAAATAGACAAATTGATGTTTTAACTCAATTATAATTAATTATGACATATTAAAAAGCTTTATAACAAGACACCTTATATAAAGAATTTTAATGCTACAAGTATTATTTCTAAATACAAGGTGATAATAATTTAAGTCCCACCTTCAAAATGATGTAAAAAAGAACCACTCATCACAATGAGTTAAAATTTGAACTGAAGATACTTGAAGAAAAGGGGAGACGGTATGGCATCAAAAAAAGTTTTAAAAAGTGCAATCAATTTTTCCCATCCAATTTGGTATGACCTTGCCGTGGTTGATGTGCTTTCCACTAACAATATCACAACTGTTGAATGACTTGAATATCATTTTTCCTTCAAAACTCAAGCAACATACAGTACATGAATGAAGTGGTATATGGGGATGTGAAGCAACAAGGACTATAATCCCCAATCACTATATATATATGAACAGTCAATTTTTTTCCTTATTTTTTAATATGTCACTCTCCACAAACGATCGTGTTAGATCGGGACCTACGGTTTAAAGTGGATTCCGAACCAATCCATGGCACCGCCGGGACAACCCGAAACCTGTGGTACCGGAGCGCCAGAGCGCTATATTCAGGCCCTACAGTACATAACACCTAATAAAGAACACAACAACACAACTGTTGGTATAATGTGCAGCTCATACCAAATGCGTTATAATTTCGATTCAAAATATCACTAGCAGCCAGCAATTTCGTTATGCCTTTTACAGCGCCATCTATTAATACACTTTGGAACTATTTTTTATATGTCGTACCGTTTTCCACTTCTTCAAATATCTTCCGTTCAACTTTGAACTCATTGTGACGAGTATTTCTTTTTTACAACATTTTGAAAGTGAGACCCTAATTATAATCTCCCTATATTTCTTCAATTATTTATCTCAAGTAGTTTAAAATAAACACTTTCCCTTATTTAATAAACTAGTCTTGGGATAATTTACTCTTTCTTCTTTTTTATTTTATAACAGTCATTAAAATTTTACCATTATTCTATGGCATATAATGGCTATCGTTAAAGTAAAAAATAATTTAAATATTAAATATTCGAACTGGATTATTTATCTGATTGGACATCTAGACATAAACATTAATTTATCTTATTACAGTCGAAATATCATGTCTGACTTAAGGTTTAATTAATATTTGCTTCGTTGGAAGCGAAACCGTCTTTCTTTTGTATCTTGTATCAAATATTTTATTTTCCCAAATTATAATAGAATAATTACTCAGTTAGGAACTTAAAATATTTAATTACAAGAAGGGCGTCCGTTGTATTGATTACTATCATGGCATTAGAATTTGGTAATAGAACTACTGTATCTATTCGTTAGATACAAATTTAAACCAATATATGCTGTGAATTTTCAGTGACATTTTAAATATCAAAATAATTAAGCAGCTAGTTAATAGATTTATCTATTAACATTATTTCTAATATAAATATAGTAAGAAAATTATGGTTACTGAAACATCGTTTGTATCTTAATGAAATGCGAAATTAAAAGGATGGACGAAAAATTAAATATTTTAATTATATGTAGTAGTAAACTTAGAATGCGTTTTAGGGTGGTAGTTTTTTTCTTCCAATGCAGCTGGCAGATAGACCGTGATCTTCGCCATAAGGGCTGCGCCGATGTTACCACTTTGCATTACCCTGGGGCGAGGCAACTTGATGGTAAGCCACGGCCGCGGAGTAAAAATGCCCCCGCAGCTCTCTACGATCCTATAAGGACCGGGACCTATGGTTTAAAGTGGGATTCCGAACCGCTACAACACCCATGGGTAAAAGCCGGGATTTGAACCCGATACCTGTGGTACCGAACGCCAGAGCGCTGGCCATTCGGCCATCAGTAAGGTGGTAGTAAAAGGTGGTTTAAAAGTAATTATTTAAGGTGGTAGTAAAAGGTGGGTTTAAAAGTAATTATTTAAGGTGGTAGTAAAAAGTTAATAAACCACATCGATGAGAAAAATCTGTTAACTTTTCGCACTTCCTTGGAATTTTCAGTTCTGATGGAAATCTGACTTTTAAGGATGGATTTCCCTTAAAATCAGTTCACCAGTTAAGTCAATCCACCCTTAAAATCCACTCTTTATATTCAAACGACGCAGGACAACAGTCAATTGAATTCGAAAAATGTAGGAAATAAGCTAGAAATGAGCTATTGTATGCAATTTTAATATTTAGTGGCAAACCACATTTAAAAGTAAAAGAGGAATTCTGAGGAGTATCTAGCATTTATGTGACATTTTGAAAGAAAATAGAGAAATTCTAACTATACTACTCACCTACAAATCTGATAAGGCATGTAACAATATACACTATATTTATTCATTTTTAGAGTAACGATTATACAGTACATCACGAGTGAAAATCAAATCCTCCCCTTCCTGCTATCTCATACTGAATGAGTCCACATATGTCTGAGTCGAAAGTATGGCTAAAATTTTCTGTATTCTAAACAACTGTGAATAGCATAACATATAACAATATACACAATCAAAATGCAATATACACTGATAGAAATATTTTGTAATTTCCTCATTTTTAAAATAATTAAGATTCTTTTTATAACTTAAAAAAACCTTTATAACTTTTAGTTACATTATTAATAAAAATAAATATGTTATTTCAAAATTGATGTAAGAACAAATTTTTGTATTTTAGTATCACTCGTTTTTATTTTACCATTAAGTTTTTGACATAAATCTTCTTGAAATCTGAAAAATTTAATTTCAATGATTCTTCTAGGTTTTGGTCTGTAAGCAAAAATATCTGTTACAGAATCGGTTCTCTAATTTCTCGAATAATACCTCTGCCTACCAAGACCATTGCCCGACCCAAATCAATAGAACCTTTACCTATTCCCCGGCAGGAAATCAAAAAATCTATAATGCACCCAGGTGTTAAATGATTACGTCCTTCTGGTATTGTTACACTTGAGATATGTCGCTGCCATAGGGATTCGCTCATTATCATAAAGAATTGATGCCCCATCCGTCCCGTACACTGCTCTTGACTCGGATTTGATTGCTTCCTGGCATGCCGAAAACAACGAGTTTCAGGTGTATTAAGAAAACCCATTTATTCGATTTGAAATTTATTCCATAAATTATTTCTTTTTAATTGTGACTCAGTATAAAAATAAACAGTAATAAGGAATAAAAACAAAGATAAAATATATTTTTTTGTATTCAAATTTGAGAGACAAAATGCTTATGAGATTAATATTAAAGATATACTACAATCTATTCCATATTAATATTAATCTTAACTACAATCTATTATAGACTTTTTTTCAATAATATTTAATGGCGCCATTGTATGTGCCATGTTGCCGACTTTGTTTTGTAAATTTTTTAATTGAACATTCGATAAATTGATAAGAAGATTGAGGCATCTAGCACAATTTAGTATTTTTTATTTTATAATAAAAGAACTATACAGAAAATTCAAGTTGAATTTACATTACGGAAAACAAATTAAATCAGTTTCATATTTAATACTATATATACAATAATACATATTATGAAATTAGTATAATACACATCGTAGAAATTTAATATATAATATATTTTTCCGTGTTGATCCTGGTTAGAATAGCCCTATTGTACATACATATCGCAAAAAGCGACTAAAATGGTGCCAGGTGGTATACCCGGGTGTGGTAAAGTCAGATTTCACCTTTAGTGTGCCTCATGTCCTTGTGTCGCAAGGTCAACGACAAAAAAGATGCCCGCATTTTTTACCCTTTATCATGACTTTTTGTCACGGGTTAATGAACTTGATCTAGATATTGATGTCGACCAAGTGGCATAAGAAACAACAAATATAACATATACTATATAATAATACTAATTAATTATAGTATAAAATACATTTATACATATCGCTTATTGTGGATGAAAAAAAGGCCACTTAGAACATTATTTTCCACAAGTGTTTCATGGACCTCCGAGAATTTCGTTTGTTAGGTTAAGGAGGGGGTAGGGGCTTGAGAATTTAATCGATAATCATTAACTTCTAATTATATCTTAGCTCAAATAAACGTAAAATATGATATTGTTTTTTTTTGTGTGTGAATACCAATAGAAATATTACAGTTTTTTTTTACAGATCAAAAGCATAAATAATCCCATTGAAAGGTTTTAATACATAAATTTAGATTATCCTGGGCTGTATAATGTATACTGTAATGTAAAATGGGCTTCACTATTATTTAATGTGCCTAGAGGAATCACCAATAGTATTACAGTATCATATTTTTGTTAATTGTTTATAATACAACAATCAGAATTGTATTTTTATGCGTTTTAAGATTTATTTTGGTAATTGGATAGGTAGCACTAATTTTTAATAGGCAGTAATAATTTTTTTTAATTTTAAGAGGTTCTTCACTCTTTGAAGGCCTCTGTAGTACAAAAATGTCCCAAAAACTGCTCTTGACAAGATTTTATTTACAATATTGATTTGTATTGTTTAAATCTATATGTGTCATTAAAAGGTTTTTGCAGATGATGAAAAAAGTCCTTATTAGACTTCTTTAAGAATCGTTAATGGTGTCATTAGTCATTGTATGTGTCATGTTGCCAACTTTTTTTGCTAAACTTTTTAATTCAAAATTCGTTAAATTGAAAAGAATGTTGAATCATCTACCAACATATCATTATTTTTATTTTATGCGAAAGAAATAACAGAAAATTCAGTTGGTATTTATATTAGTAAAACAAATTTAATCCCTCTACGGAAAATTTTAATACACAACAAATATACCAACAATAAGTTAATGTTTTTGAATTAAAAAAAAAAAAAATCAACATAAAAATACTGAAAATACGATTTACGAGTAATATTTATTTTTATTTGTGAGTAGTAACACTTTACAATTTATGAATGACAGAAAATGGGCTTTTTTTTATAAAAATATGAATACTTTATGCATAATATAAATAGTTATAATTGTTTAAAACGAAATTTAGTTTTTATTTTAGTTATTAGAATAAAAAAAGAGAAAAAAATATTCCTGCTTATGATATTACTAGAAATACTTAAAAATTTCTTATTTTATAAACATATTTTTAATATGTTATTTAATATTCTTATGTTAATTACTCGTATTTTTATGTGTTATACAAATATTACGAAACCAATATTTGAAATCAAATTTATGTTTAACAATAGTTTAGAAATCAAAACAATGACGATTACAATACAAAATATACCCATGCATTGTTGAATTTCATTTCAAAGAATTACTCATATAATCCTAAAATTTCCTACTCGTATTTTTAGGTGAAATACCAACATTACGAAACCAAATTTATATCAACAATAGTTTACAAACGAAAACAATGACGATTACAGTACGAAAGAGACCGAAAACTATTATTAAAGTTTTCATTTCACCAAACAGGCACGTTCAATGCAACCCTATTCATTTTACATTAACATTGTCCTTTTCCAACTCTCGAAAACTTTCCCTCTTGCTTTTATGTACTCATCTTTCCCTTTTTTCCGTCTGTGATCTCCTCACACAGTGAAATCCTATTATTTAAACCTCCGAGAAATGCTCCTGCTTATTTTAGTGCTGTATTTTTTTTTTTTAATCTATTATTTTTTTTATCTTACACTGCAGAAAATAAAAACGTGCTTAAGAGGACAAAAGAAAACTTTTATACGTCGAAAGCTATGCTATCAGTGCAATGAAAAAAAAAGTTTTCAAAGCCTTTCTTTTGTGGGCATTTCTTTGTATATTTGTTATGCATTTTAATGCGCTCTCAAATCTCCTCGATTGCTGAGAAAGCTTAAATTTTGCAATGTGTTTCTGTTCAAACGTATTAGTACATTTTTAAATTTATTTTTGAAATATGTTTTTAATCTGTGTTAGCATATTCATCTACAGAGTATTTTTAGTACTCATGTTCTATTCATTATACATAAAAATAAAAAAAAAAAAAAAAAAAATCAAGCTTGCAATATAATACTTTAAAAGTGTAGAATAACAAGCGCACAATATAATATTACAACAGCGTACAATAATAATAGCGTACCATAACAAGCCTACAGTATATTATTTGAACTGCGTACAATAATAATAGCGTGCAATATAATATTTCGGCATTTAAAATAATGTAATGAGGTTTTTTTTAACCAGAAAAAATTATTTAAACAGTCGCAATATTTTAATATATTATATTTTCCCCTAAAGATATAAAATTCTTACTGGTATTTTTATGTGTATTAAATCGAATTTATATTTAACAATATTTTATATACTAAAAGAAAAGACGAAATCGAATTTACATTCATGAATTTCATTTCAAAGAATTGCAATAAACTTTTATAAACTACGAAATCAAATAGCTATTTTACATGACAATCATGAATTTCATTTCAAAGAATTGCCTTATGTAAACTTAAAATATAATTTATATTTAAAAATTATATTAGTAAAATTTATATAATAGTTAACAAATGAAAACAATAACGACTACAGTACGGAATATTTTAATTTCGTTGCAAAACTATTTGAAATCAAGTTTATATTCAACAATAGTTTACAAATGAAAGCAATAACGATTACAGTACGAAAGACACCGAAAACTATCATTAAAGTTTTCATTTCACCAAACAGGCACGCTCAATGCAACCCTATTCATTTTACATTAACATTGTCCTTTTCCAACTCTCGAAAACTTTCCCCCTTGCTTTTATGTACTCATCTTTTCCCTTTTTTGCGTCTGTGATCTCCTGCGCACAGTGAAATCCTATTATTTAAACCTCCAAGAAATGCACCTGCTTATTTTTGTGCTATATTTTTTTAAATCTTTTCTTTTTTTTTTTTTTTCTTACACTGCAGAAAATAAAAACGTGCTTAAGAGGACAAAGAAAACTTTTATACGTCGAAAGCTGTGTTATCAGTGCAATGAAAAAAAGTTTCAAGGCATTTCTTTGTGGGCATTTCTTTGTATTTTTGTTGTGTTCTTTAATGCATCCTCAATATCTCCGATTGCTGAGAAAGCTTAAATTTTGCAATGTTTTTTGTTCAAACGTATTAATACATTTTTTTTCTATTCTCAAATATGTTTTTAATCTGTGTTAATATATTCCTACGGAGTATTTTTAGTATTCATCTTATATTCATTACACATTAATATAAACAAATTAAAAGACAAGCGTACAATATAATATTTCAACAGCGTACAATAGTAATAGTCTTACAATAACCAGTGTACAATAAAATATTTCAACAGCGTACAATAATAATTGCTTACAATAACAAGCGTACAGTATAATATTTCAGCATTTAAAATAATGTTATGAAGTTTTATTTTTAACCAGAAAAAAATTATATAACCATTCGCAATATCTTAATATATTATATTTTCTTCTAAATATATAAAATTCTTTACTCGTATTTTTATGTATTACTAATATTTGAAAACAAATTTAAATTCAACAATAGTTTACTAATAAAAAGGCGATTACAGGACGAAACATATGCCTATACATACTTAATTTCATTTTGTAAAACTAAAGTTCCCTAATCGTATTTTTATACAATGCAAATATACAATATATACATTATATTGTAATACAAATTTTTGAAATCAAATTTATATTCAACAGTAATTTAGAAACTAAAACATTGACGATCACAGTACGAAACATTTACCTATATATTCATGAGTTTCATTTCGAAGAATTGTTTATGTAGACCTAAAATTCCCTACTCGTATTTTTATATTACGAAACCAATATTTGAAATCAAATTTATATTCAACAATAGTTTACAGACGAAAGCAGTGACGATTACAGTACGAAAGAGACCGAAAACTATTATTAAAGTTTTCATTTCACCAAACAGGCACGGTCAATGCAACCCTATTCATTTTACATTAACATTGTCCTTTTCCAACTCTCGAAAACTTTCCCCTTGCTTTTATGTACTAATCTTTCCCCTTTTTTCCGTCTGTGATCTCCTCGCACGGTGAAATCCTATTATTTAAACCTCCAAGAAATGTTCCTGCTTATTTTAGTGCTGTATTTTTTTATTTAATCTTTTTTTTTTATCTTACATTGCAGAAAATAAAAACGTGCTTAAGAGGACAAAAGAAAGCTTTTATGCGTCGAAAGCTATGTTATCAGTGCAATGAAAAAAAGTTTTCAAGACATTTCTTTTGTGGGCATTTCTTTGTATTTTTGTTATGCATTTTAATGCGCCCTCAAATCTCCTCGATTGCTGAGAAAGCTTAAATTTTGCAATGTTTTTTTTGTACAAACGTATTAGTATATATTTTTTTCTAGTATGTTTTTAATCTGTGTTAATATATTCATATACAGAATATTTTTTAGTACTGATGTTGTATTCATTACACATTAAAATAAACGAAATAAAAACAAGCGTATAATACCAATCATATTTCAACGAAATATAACAAAATATTTTAACATTTAAAATGATGTAATAAAGTTTTGTTTTTAACAAAGAAAAATATTCAACCAGTCGCAATATCTTAATACTAGTATATTAAATTTTCTTCTAAAGATAACATTTTACTGTGATTTAATTAGGTCACAATTTATTGCTATTTTTCCGAGTGGTCAAGATTTTTTTACGCTGTAGAAACGACGTATCAAATTTTGAACCGAAAAGCAAATATATAGCAAATTCTATAGATTATATTAGTCGTAAGTGGTCAAGAATTTTTTTATATTGTAGAAACAGTTAATTTATCAAAATTTTATCCGAAAAGTAAGCATATAGCAAATTCAATAGATTAATTTATGTGTAAGTGGTTAAAGGATTTTTACGTTGTAGAAACAGTTGATTTATCAAAATTTGAAACGAAAAGTTAATATATAGCAAATTCTATACATTATTTTATTCGTAAGTAATATTTTTTATTAAAATAATAAATCTAATTTTAAACGAATCTAAATAAATGTTCCCGAAAAAGATAGGAAATGTTGTGTTTTTGTGATAATAATGAAACAGCCAAACGTTTGCTTAGTTGAAATCTAAACGAAAATATTTAATTTTTCTACAGAAGCTATCGTTTCTACGAATCATATAACAATTAGAAACACTTGAAAAAATAATAAAAATGAATTTTTTTCATTATACTAAACAAAACATAAGTTGAACGATATCTACACATTGTCATTTTTTGTTTTAAATTTCTAAAAAAAATAGAATTATTATAAATAATCATTTTATTGCTCTGAAATTACACAGCAATTGCTCATTGAACTTGACTGTCCGAATCAACATATATTTGTACATGTTTCTATGGACTTCACTATTTTGACTGCGCTAACGAGATAATTACTCCGATATACTAAAAATAAGACCTTTTGTTTTAAATATATGTTTTTATATTTCTAAAAATAAATTTATAACAATACTTATTAATGAAGTAATTGGTTTTTAATTGATTTAATCTGAAAATTATTTTTAGGTAGAATTTAATATATAAATTAAACTAAAATGTTATAAAAAGTTTCTCTTTTTATGTTAAAATAATTTTCCTTTTATGTCTTTCTATATTTTACACACAAACGTATTCCTTTTTGAATGACTTGTTTACAAGTATCTAAAGCTAAATTAATATAACTCATTTTTCACTTGAAGGAAATGAATAAAATTTAATTTTTGAATTTCTAGGAAAGTAAGGAGAATAAAAGTGAAAAAATTGAAACAAAAAATATTTTTAAAAGAATCATAAGATGTTGTAAAATACAACGTCAGTCCAAAGCGGTTGGTCTTAATAATACTTGTTTGCATGAAATATGTTAAATCATGTTATGTAAAGGCATATTACATTTTTTGCATGTAGTTATATTTTGTCAGAATAAAAACTTGCTTCATTACAGTTTTTGATTGATTTTTCATAAATGAAAATAACAAGAAATATACAAAAAAATCTGCAAATTTATTTAAAAAGAATGATTGATTGTTATTAAAAAATATCAAGATCGAGAAATGTATTTTTTGTCTCCTGATAACGGAAACTTCGATTCCTATAAAAATTTATAAGAAAAATAGAAAAACAATAATAATTTAGGTATTTGTGGTCATTCGTCACTTTTATCTTAAATGAGCCAAGAACATGCAGCTCCAAAAATTCATTTAAAAAAAATCACAATGTTTAATTTTTAATATCCAATAATTATATTTGAAATATAAACCAACCTAAAAATTTATTCATATTAATTTATTCTTTTATATATAAAAGAATAAATATATATATATATATATATATATATATATATATGAAATAAAGCGTTCTATAACTATGTATTCAACGCAACAACGAAATAACTACGCGTACAACGAAAATTTTCAATTATATAGTTTAACCGTTTTGTGAACTACAAAGTTAGTTAATTATGTCTGCACTGTTCTACCTCACACCAAATAAACGATCCAGTGGAAACTGACATTTACATCTCATTTTCTGACACTTCATCATGACGTGGGCAGCGTAAGGCATATATTTGGTGCGAAGTTCTGGTATTTAAATAGTTTCGTGCTGTTAGCTTTGGTTAAAAATAATCACAGATAAATTTAAGTAAAAACTATAGCTACTTACACAGTTTATGTTATATACATTTTACTTAAGATTATTAAAAAGAATTATCATTTAACTTTAAAATTTTTTAATTTTCTAATGTATTATTTGTATTAAACCTGTGAAAATGTGCTTTATATAAACTTGCATTTTAAAATAAAATGAATGGATATGTACATGGTAAAATAAAATATATATATTGTAAAATATATTCTAAATCCAGTGCATTAAAAAGTTTTACAGTAAAATATTTTATTGTTATTATTTTCTTCTTCATTGGCACAACAGTCCCATAGTGGGACAAAGCCGTCTGCTATATAATATACACTCAAGAGCCAAAACATTATGACCACCTGCCAATAACGAGTTGGCCCACCTTTGGCGCGCAACACAGCTTCAACCCGCCTTGGCATGGATTAATACCACCACTTAATACCAGTTAAATACCACTTCCACCTGATCACGTGCCGCTGTCACGTGGTCACGGTAGATGGCCGGAGACAGATTGTACCAGATGTTTAAACAAAGGTCACGGAAATACGTGATATTGCGAATTGGTGGTCTTTGAACTCTGAGCTGCAGTCTCAGGACATCCCAAATATATTCTATCGGATTGAGTTTCCGATGAGTTAGGCGGCAGGACATTAACTGGAATTCAGCATCATGTTCCTGAACCACTCCAACACAATTTTAGCCTTGTGACAAGGGGCGTTGTCCTTGTTGGAACATTCCATTTCCAGCTGGAAAAACAGAGGCCATGTAAGGGCGCAACTGGTCCGCAATGATGTTCAGATACCCTGTAGCATTCATGGTCTGCTCTACCACAACCACGGGTCCCAGAGACGCCCAAGAGAACGTCCCCCAAAGCATAATACCGCCACCACCGGCCTGTGTGACCTACTGTACATTGAGGGAGCAACTGTTCGCCTGGAAGACGGCGTATCCTGACACGGCCATCGGCGTGATGAATGACAAACCTGATTCATCTGACCAGACAACTCCTCCCACTGATCCATGGACCAGTCCCGATGTTCCCGGGCCCAGCGCAGGCGCAGTTGGCGATGACGCTTGGTCAGGAAAGGCACACGATACTATTCTACTTGGCCCTGCATTGTATTGGGCTGTCAGCTGAGCCACTGTCTGGCTCCGGTTTTGCTTCACCATGCGAGACAGTCTCCGACGACCTTTTTCTTTGATAGCGTGTGGACGTCCAACACTATGTCGTCTACTGCTGGTTTCACCATCATTCATCCACTTTGCATAAGTACTAACAACTGTAGATCGTGAACCCCACGAGTCGTGCCTTCGAGCCATTACAATCTGCCCTCTATCAAAGTCGCTTAGATCCGCAGCCTTTCCCAAGAAGTAGGTGAAAGAATGATTCTTCAGACTCTCCACCAGCAGTTAAATGCCACTTCCACCTGATCACGTGCCTTCCACGTCATCCAGGCGAGTTCATTGCAAAATGTAGGGTTGGTCATAATGTTTTGGCTCTTGAGTGTATATAAAGACATAATAGCAAACGTTAGATATCATAGATATAATTAACAAACGTTTCATTTCAACATAAAACTATATACATCATAACTCTTTTAAGATATAAAGTCCAATTAACAGTTCTCCGTCGTTTCATATATATATGCCACTAGAAAGATAAGAGGCTTCATTTAGCATATTAAACCACAAGAGAAATCACATACTATACCACAGGAGAAATGAATTATAAAAGGAAAAAAATTGCAGATCATTGTCATCTCAACAATGATTCTGAAAAGCACTTAATGTTAAATTTAATGTACTTCATCGTCATTATTATCATTAGCGCAACTACTGCCTAGTGGCAGATTTTGAGTCAAGATATGTTTTTCTTTTTACGAAGTAGGGTTGTCAGCCCTATGCCCAATTTTAGGTATTTTAACGTAAATTAATTTTCTAACGTATTATTCATATTAAATCAGCGCAGATTTACTTTATTTAAACTCCGAACTTTAAAATTATTGTGGGAATTTGTATATGGTATATAAAAAAAAAATATACTAAAAAAATACTGAATTTAAATCCTGTCCATTCTAAAAAATGTTATCTTAAAATATTTTTTAGATATTTTCCTTCTTTTTCATTGACGTAATAGTCTCATGGCGGGACAAGGCCATCTGTTTACTGGCCAGATTTTGAGACTGGAGATGTTTTCTCTTTTAGAAGTAGAGTTTTAACCCTATGCCCAATTCCAGATATTCATATAACTAAAATAATTACGATGAATATAAATTCTGAATAGAAGAGTATTGCTACATGTTTATTCTTCTAAAATGTCTTTATGTCGTAAAGTATAGTATGTTGTAATAATAGTATGTCGTAACGAAATGTGCCTTTTAAATTTGATATAAATTTAAAACAAGAATTGTCAGAACTAAGTAACTGAATACTTTGAAAAGTGAGTTTTATTTTTTTTTTGTTTTAAATTTATATGAGCCTTTTCAGTTGTTTTATTTGTCTTCAATATTTATTTGAAAATTATTATAATTTTTTTTTCATTTTACAACCTTATATATTAAATATTTACGTATAACTATCATAAGTAACGAATTTTATGTAAAATAAAGTCTTTCGTCTTAAAAATAATAAAATGCATAATTTTTAATATTATAATAACCCACGTTAGTATCTTATTAAAAAAGTTATTCAACTTAAATGAAACCTTGTTAAGGAAAATATTTGAAATAAATATTCTAGCAAAATCAACTGAAAGATGCTGATAAATTTAAAACGATAAAAACATATATAAATATTTTGAAAATTCCTTTCCTATTTATTATTATATTTTATACCTATGATGTAATCTATTCAAAATTAATTGATAAAACATTTATATTTTGTTAGATATTCAGTAATGTTATTGGGTTTCCTTAAACTCTTTCATTCCGATTAAATGAAACAAATTTTAATATATTTCCATAATGAAACAAAAAAAAAACTTTTGAACGAAAAACTCAGTGAAAAATCATTAATGTAAATTATTCATTTCTTTTGAATTATCTTTTTCTATGTTAATGATTTATTGTTCAGCATGAAATAATCAAAGGATAAACGAATAATGCTTTTTCACAAAAAGAAAATATTAAAAAAATATTCACATTCTAAATCCAGTGCATTCTAAAAATAATTTTTACCGTAATACATTTTTAGATATGCATATAACTAAAATAATTACGATGAATAATTGTTACATGTTTCCCTTTCTGAATGAATAATACTTTTAAATATAATGGTATTTAAATTCCTTTGTCAAATACAAGTACTGTTAAAATGGAAAACGTGACATAAATTTTTTTAAAAATTTTTATGTTTCATGTCTGAGAATTGTTGTGTATTATTAATTTATCTCTATAAATAATATAATTTTATGTTATAAAAATTATTTTATCTATAATCCATAGGTTTTTTAAAAGAAAACGGTTTATCATTTTTGTATTTTGAAAATACGAAGAACTTTTACCAGGTTACCTGAATCAACAAGACATGCTCAGATTTGGAATAAACATTACCTATTTTCTTATATAACTATAAAATAATGTCATGGAATAGAATGATTATTAAATTTCAATTGAGGTATTGCAAACTCCGAAGTCATGAAAAGGAATTTGTAATGCATATATAGAACAATAAAAAAAGACAACTGTGTTGAAATTAAAAAAAAAAAAGTGAAAAAAAAAAAAAAAACATTTTGGAATGATATTGATATTTTACTAAATTCCACTGTTATCTTTTAACCTGCGGTATGATTTTGGTAATTTAGCATCTAAACAGAAAATATTTATCACCCATAACTTATAATGTGTGATAATTCATAATATTTATCATCAACAGCTTATAGTTTATAATTATTCAATAATTATTTAATTTGTAAATAGTGTCTTGTTTGAAGAAGCTTAGTCAAATCTTGTCATAGGGCAGAAAAAATTCATAAAGCTCTTTATGATGTATTTTAAAGATAGATTTATTAAATAATTCATACAAAGAGTTACAATCACAACTTAAAAAATTATTTAAATTATTGGTATCCGCCATACTCCTTTACAATAGATGCCACAGGTTTGTATCAGATGATTTCACATAAGAAATACATAAGGAATTATCGCTAAACCTTTTTATTTTCAGAGATAACGATCATACTTAGAAAAAAAATTTATTAGATTATTGGAATTTATCTCATTTAAATAATCTTGCCTTAGGACAGAAAAAAATAAACTTTTTGTGTATTTCTTTCCTCTTTTATTGAATTTTGAAACCAGAATAGTTGTCTTAAAAAAGAAAAAAAAACATGGTCCTTCCATTGTTTTCTTATTGTTATTTTTCTTTCTCACACGATTTTTTTTATTACGCGTACCTTTTAAAAAGAATCATTTTTAATAAACAACGACAGTTTAAATATGAAGACAGTCTTGATCTTTCGCAGTCACAATGCGATGCACTGCAGGAATTCCTGAAGTTATTAACGTTTGCCGAGTCTTCTACACGCCCATCGATCAAACAAATTTACAAGATATATTTTTTTACAAAGCTCTTATGGTGTATTTAAAAAATTTCTTCATCAATTAAGCCATACATAAGTGGGTTATAATCACAATTAAAATTATTTAAATCATTGCTCTCCATCACTTTATACCAGATTATAATAGATATAACAAGCTTGTATCAGTTTATTTTATATAAAAAAGGCATAAAGAATGATCGTTATAACTTTTTATTTTAAGAGATAATGATCATACTTAGAAATGAAGCATTTATCTTATTGGAATTTATCTTGCTTAAATAACCTTGTCTTAGGGTAGAAAAAAAAAATAAACTTTTTTTTTTTGTGTCCTCTTTCCCTTTTTTTTGTACATTGAAAACCAGGATAGTTTTCATTAAAAAGAAAAACAAAAAGCATTTTTTTCCATTGTTTTCTTATTGATAGTTTTCTTCAACATAAATTTTTTTACTACGCGTACTTTTTTAAAAAGAATCATTTTTAATAAACAGTGACAGTTTAAATATGAAGACAGTCTTGATCTTCTGCAGTCACAATGCGATGCACTGCAGGAATTTCTGGAAGTTATTAACGTTTGCCGAGTCTCTCGCACGACCATCGATCAAACAAATTTAGAAGAGGACTTATTTCGAGTTGCAGAGGGATCGAAGTTTACGTCCCCAAACAAGAATTGGCTTTCAAACTTTCTAAACCTCTTCGGAAAGTGAACCAACAGATGAGAGGGGTAAAAGATAATGACATGCGCAGATATGGTACAGGTTTTCAAGGAGATGATTGATTATGCTTCAACTCCCACGGGAATGGTTACGCCAGTTTGGTCATGTTATCAAGTAGAAATTGCACTCCCTTCTGAAAATTCCAATAAGATAAATGCTTCGTTTCCGGGCATGATCATTATCTCTTAAAATAAAAAGGTGTAACGATAATTCCTTATGCATTTCTTATGTGAAACGAACTGATACAAGACTGTTACATGTGTTGTAAAGGGAATAAAATGACGGAGAGCAATAATTTAAATAATTTATAAGTTATGACTGTAGTTCATTGTTTGACTTAATTGATAAATCTTTTTTTTTGTAACACAATTTTGAAATACAGCAGTAAGAGCTTTGTAAGAATTAGATTTGTTAATTTGAATAATTTATATTTTTACAGTTTTCATTAAAGCAGAAAACTTAAGAGATAATTATTATTTTATGTTGTTCGTAAAGACAGTTGGCATTATATACAACTGTTCGTGTTATAGTCATGTTGTAGTTGATAGATAAACCTGTAAGAATATAGTATTTCACAAATGTAAATAAATTATCGAAATCTAATATATATATTTAAAAAAAAGGAATTTGTAATTCATAATTTTAATTCAATTTAATGTATTAAACCAAAATTTCAAATTCCAAACATTGCAATTTTCATATTAATTGTTTATAATGTATACGGTTAGTCACAAAAAGTCAACTTACACTTTAAAAATAACGAGATTTAAGAAATTGTAATTTTTCGAACAACGAAGTTTAAGGCAACAATACATTTTATAAGTTAAACAATATTTTATTAAAGTAAGTGATAAAAAAAACGAAATTAACTCACCTGAATATTAAAAAAATAGTAATAATAACGTCCCAAAAATATACATAGAGATGATTTTTGATTTAATTAACACGATTGATACGATTTACTCTTATTTAAACATAAAAGAAAAATTATTGCATATTATTAGTAAAAGGGAAATATACATATTATAGCCATGCTGTAGTTGAGGGCTAAATAATTGTTTAAACAATTTGGGTTTTTATTGTTCCAATTCAAATGACTCAAGAGAAATAATTTGTTGCTGTTCAAAATTTAATAATCAAGAAATAAAAAAATCTACTGTCCAAATTATTGTATGGAATACGAAACAATAGGATAAATTTTTGACAAATCGCATTGCAGACGACCAAGTATTTTGAATGATTGAGAAACTGTTGTAGTTATGAGGAAAGTGGAGTTAAAAATGGAATTGACAAGTTTTCAATTAATTATATATCTTGCAGGGGCAATTAGTAGAAGTTTTAATGCTCAAACACTTCAAAAATCCTGTTATCTGAATGATTTAATGGCAGAGTTCCTCTAAGAAAACTATTCACATTCAGATAAAATCAAAGAATAAGGCTGAGCTTCGCTATTATATATAACCATAAGGAATTTTATTTTTGTAGTTGCTACAAAGAAAGTAAATATGAACATCAAAATTGATCAAGGACACTAAACCAGAGAATTGAAATTCATACGTATGACTAGATAAAAGCAAAGAATTGAAGCTCATAAATGTCGTTACAACAGTAAAGCATGATGAAGAAGGAATTATGGTTTGGGGTCAAAATTGACTGATGAAACTAGAAATTTACCTTCAATGAATATACGACTGATATGACTTCAGATATTTGAAGATATTAAAAGATAGTGTGCAGACATCTCGTTGATAGTTTACATTTTGGAAAAAAAGTTTATAAGACAGTTTACAGTCAATAGAGGTTTTAGCAGGACTTGCAAAACATGCAACAAATTTATGAATTAAAAGGCTCTTTTACAGTGTACCTGTACAACTCAAGCTTCAGTCACCAGATTTGAAATCCATCGCACAGTAATGGAATGAACTCGACAGAGTTAGAGAATATAGTGTTCGTAATGCCGTTTACACGTGTTCATAATATCAATTTGAATATCTACCGGACAAGTTATTAAACGTCCCTAGCGAAAAAAACTATATGTCCAAAGGAATTATGTAAAGACAATGAAATTATATAAAGTACAATGAAATTATATAATGTAAAGTAATGAAATATATTGTAATATAATGTATAACAAGGAAATTGTCTATTTGTATTGTTGTCATTATAAAGAAGAAAAAAATGCAGAGGTCAAATACATTATGAAACATTTTCTGCAATTGGGTACTTATATATTTAAAACTCCGTAAAATTATAATAAAAAAAAACAATATCTATTACAAATACTTACATAAATATCATGCTAGTTATTAGATATTGCTAGTGGAATCTATTAAAACACGATCTGTTTGCTATCTGTTAAACACACAACAAAATTCATCCAAAGCAAATATTATTTCAGCTCACTTTAACTTCATTAATTTGCATTTTCAGACTCCTGCAGATATATGCAAAATTTTCCTTGGGCAAAAATTCCATCGACACGTTTTATTTGTTTTATGACCCAGAAAGTAATGCCCACAAATCACAGCTAAGCTTTTGTAATCCGGCGACATAAACATTTAGCTAGGCGTAACCCAGCAAAACCCAAATTTCCGAATACTGTGTTTAAATAATACAAATAACCGTACGACGCTAAACGTTATTACCAAAAGTAAGAAACAATAAAAACCATCTGTTTGCTGGAAATATCAAAACATAAGTCGTTTGGAGAGAACGTGTCGTTCCAAAGAGGAAGGGTGCAAGGGAAGGGGATGAAGTAATTAAATCGTTTGCATGTTATCGTTATTTTAAGATTATCTAGGATATATTGGAGTGCTGGTATTTATATTGAGAACATCTGCACAGTTTTCTTTTATTGCTTCGATTTCGAATTATTGTTGCGCTTAGGATTTGTGTTTGTCGAAAATGGCGTCAAGCAGTTTGCATTTAGGATTATTTATGTTTTAGTGTTTGATATAACATTTTAGGAAGTTAGATATCGCTTTTCTAATGTTACGACGAAACTTGTTATTTGATAGGTGTAAAGCAAAGGATTAGAAGCATTGATATTCAAACTTATTTTTAATTGATAATGATAAAGGGTATTTTAAGAATGGATATTCAAAATACTTTTATTATGCATTTACTATGAATGAATAGTATGGCGTTTATCCTTTATGAATATTTGATATGGAAATTATTTTTTGAACATTTATTATGCTAAAACGTTTAAAAATACAAATGAACACATGAAAATATAATTTACTTTAAAGAAAACTTAATTAATCTCGTTTAATACGAATAGAACAAAAAAAATTGTAAGAAAAACTTTCATTTTAATTTTAAGAAAAACGATTTTCTTTAAAAGTGATGACTAGCATTTTCTTAAAAAGTGATTAAAAGATGCTTAATTAATCAAAAGAATTCCAATATGATTAAAACAACGCTATTATGAAGGATATTATATTGAAAATAAATTTATTAAGCTATTTTCCACCAAGTTCATTACAACATCAATCTTTCGATTAAAAAAATATTTTTCACTAAATACATAATTATCGTGATATAACTAATGTATGGCTCTTCTAATCAAACAGTTTCCTTTATCTTTTCAGAATTTATTTTTAAATACATAATTTATTAATGTATTTTTTTTTTTTTTTACAGGTAATAAAGATGCAAATCCATATATATTTAAATTTTATGAAGTGACATATTTACTAAACAATAATATAACATTATTAATATAATTAATGAATAATAACTACTTATTAATTCCTTTTGTATTTAAATAGAATTACACTTAAGTCTATTTTTTTTTTTTCAAATATTTGTTTCAAAAATTATATAAATATATACCTATATTTATAAAAATTGCTTGAATAATAGGAATTTAGTGTATAAAAATATATATAAGTTGTTAAAACATCAAATTTGAAGTAAAATTTTAAAATATTCATTAAAACCACATTAACTTTAAACTTTCCTGAAGTACGTTGCTAGCATATGCATCAATACATTGAAGTGTCTAGAATGCTATAGCAATCTATAATATTCACATGTAGTTCCCTTTCTAAAGCGCAACAGCAGATCCCCTGGTCTAATCTAATTGTCTATTCAACTCATCATTGTGCTTGTGTATTTGATCAATTACCAATGCTACATGCGACATATGGTTCACAGGAAATCCATTCTCCAATACTGAAACTTGATTTGATTCATATTAGCATCATATTATTGATAACTTTTTGATGCAATACCCCTTCATGTTTATTTAAAAGGTTTTAATTTTTAATGCATGATTTGTAAATTACAAATATAGAAAAAGTGCTTTTTAAAAAAAAAAAAAGTATTGAGTTGTTAGAAGTGTTATTAAAGAGTTCTGAATCCTTATCTTTGATGTGTTAAAAAGGAATACAATTGTTTTTCATTTAATAAAAATATATAAGGAAAAATATATGTTATAAAACAATATTAATGTTATATAATGACATATATCATCATATTATTGATAACTTTTTGATGCAATACCCATTCATGTTTATTTAAAGGTTTTAATTTTTAATGCATGATTTGTAAATTACAAATATAGAAAAAGTGCTTTAAAAAAAAATTATTAAGTTGTTAGAAGTGTTATTAAAAAGAGTTCTGAATCCTTTTCTTTGATGTGTTAAAAGGAATACAATTGTTTTTTAATTTAATAAAAATATATAAGGAAAAATATATGTTATAAAACAATATTAATGTTATATAATGACATATATCATCATATTATTGATAACTTTTTGATGCAATACCCATTCACGTTTATTTAAAAGTTTTAATTTTTAATGGATGATTTGTAAATTACAAATATAGAAAAGTGCTTTAAAAAAAAAAAGTATTGAGTTGTTAGAAGTGTTATTAAAAGAGTTCTGAATCCTTTTCTTTGATGTGTTAAAAAGGAATACAATTGTTTTTTTAATTTAATAAAAATATATAAGGAAAAATATATGTTATAAAACAATATTAATGTTATATAATGACATATATCATCATATTATTGATAACTTTTTGATGCAATACCCATTCACGTTTATTTAAAAGTTTTAATTTTTAATGGATGATTTGTAAATTACAAATATAGAAAAAGTGCTTTTTTAAAAAAAAGTATTGAGTTGTTAGAAGTGTTATTAAAGAGTTCTGAATCCTTATCTTTGATGTGTTAAAAAGGAATACAATTGTTTTTTAATTTAATAAAAATATATAAGGAAAAATATATGTTATAAAACAATATTAATGTTATATAATGACATATATCATCATATTATTGATAACTTTTGATGCAATACCCATTCATGTTTATTTAAAAGTTTAATTTTTAATGCATGATTTGTAAATTACAAATATAGAAAAAGTGCTTTAAAAAAAAAAAAAGTATTGAGTTGTTAGAAGTGTTATTAAAAGAGTTCTGAATCCTTTTCTTTGATGTGTTAAAAAGGAATACAATTGTTTTTTTAATTTAATAAAAATATATAAGGAAAAATATATGTTATAAAACAATATTAATGTTATATAATGACATATATCATCATATTATTGATAACTTTTTGATGCAATACCCATTCACGTTTATTTAAAAGTTTTAATTTTTAATGGATGATTTGTAAATTACAAATATAGAAAAAGTGCTTTAAAAAAAGTATTAAGTTGTTAGAAGTGTTATTAAAAGAGTTCTGAATCCTTATCTTTGATGTGTTAAAAAGGAATACAATTGTTTTTTTAATTTAATAAAAATATATAAGGAAAAATATATGTTATAAAACAATATTAATGTTATATAATGACATATATCATCATATTATTGATAACTTTTGATGCAATACCCATTCATGTTTATTTAAAAGTTTTAATTTTTAATGCATGATTTGTAAATTACAAATATAGAAAAGTGCTTTAAAAAAAAAAAAAAAGTATTGAGTTGTTAGAAGTGTTATTAAAAGAGTTTTGAATCCTTTTCTTTGATGTGTTAAAAGGAATACAATTGTTTTTTTAATTTAATAAAAATATATAAGGAAAAATATATGTTATAAAACAATATTAATGTTATATAATGACATATATCATCATATTATTGATAACTTTTTGATGCAATACCCATTCATGTTTATTTAAAAGTTTTAATTTTTAATGCATGATTTGTAAATTACAAATATAGAAAAAGTGCTTTAAAAAAAAAAGTATTGAGTTGTTAGAAGTGTTATTAAAAGAGTTTTGAATCCTTTTCTTTGATGTGTTAAAAGGAATACAATTGTTTTTTTTTAATTTAATAAAAATATATAAGGAAAAATATATGTTATAAAACAATATTAATGTTATATAATGACATATATCATCATATTATTGATAACTTTTTGATGCAATACCCATTCATGTTTATTTAAAAGTTTAATTTTTAATGCATGATTTGTAAATTACAAATATAGAAAAAGTGCTTTAAAAAAAAGTATTGAGTTGTTAGAAGTGTTATTAAAAGAGTTCTGAATCCTTTTCTTTGATGTGTTAAATAGAATACAATTGTTTTTTTTTTTTTTTTAATTTAATAAAAATATATGAGGAAAAATATATGTTATAAAGCAATATTAATGTTATATAATGACTTTCAATAATAATATCAATGTTTAAATGCTAAGATATATGAGTTTAAGAATTTGAAATAAATTTATCGATACTGACTTGACATTTTTCTGATTGTAAATCTGTAATAATATTATTGGGAAAATAAACACATTACTTAAAATAATATTTTGATTTCAGTATACTGTTTTTGAAAGTTCTAAAATATATTTTCATTTCATATTGCAAAATAATAAATAATTTCAAAAATCAATATTTAATATTTTATTATAAATAAATGCAAATCCAATAATAGAAATTTAATTTTTTATCAAGGTAAAAATCTTTAAATAGCAATAACGTTACCAATATTATCAGCAAAATATTAAGTGTTTTATCGAATAAATTTTAGCACTTAATTTAATGTCAAAATTTTCATTTCTATACATTGACCGTCATTACAAATACAAACTTAAACTGGTTTCGACTTACCTTAATATTCGCAATAATTATGTAAAAACAAAATATTATCGAAATATGTAGATTGTTTAATGTGGTATTTAGAAAAATAAAAAAAAAATGTTTCCTCTCTCATCTACGTAAAAGAAACTTTCATGAAAATTAATTTCTATTCTACCTCTAGATCTTTTGGAACATAAACAATCAAACATGACAATTTTTCCTGTTCTGCAGTTTATTATGTTGAGTAACATTACAATGTGTTCTTGCAGAGTAATATTCGTATACTTTATGACTTAAACTAAAGAAAAAATTCATTTTTGAATTATAAGGTATTTTATTATCCAAAAACCACAAGTGATAAATATCTTTTGAGAAACCTAGTATTTACAACAAAAGAAAAAGTTCAAATAAACATATTTATTATTCGTTTTTACTATAATACCATAACGTAAAAGCAAATGTATACATTGAAAATATATCTTAACAATCTCAATTCCAATTCTCAGAAGGAAAATTCCATAAATACACACTAAATTTTATTTTACGATAAATATTCAATGCTCTAAATTTTAAATATTAATTTTAAACTTTGCTAACCAACACATATTTAAGATTTATGTTATTAACACATTTTAAATAAATCCCTTTGCGATGTTATCTGAGTTTAATTTGTTTAATCTCTCTATTATATGTTATTGCTTAATTATATATTAATAATTTTAAATATTGCAACGTAATCATTTTAACGAAAACCTATATATTCTTAACAACTTTTATAGCATTACTTTTACAAATCCATAATGGAAACTGAGTCTGATAAAATAATCCTTCCTGCAGATGTCCTCATAGATGAAATACAATCCAGCCCTTAAAATCAATTTCATTTCCAGTAAAATAAGTCTCCATTTCAGAATAAACGATATCATTTCCAGAATGGGAATGTAAGACCACTTCTCTTGTGTCTTCATTAGACGGGGAGATTACATCTATTCGCCAGGATGTCTTTTCTCAAAACAAAACCTCCATAAAGAAAAAACAAAAATGCAGCGTTAATGGGCCGATGTAGTTATTGAGCTGCATAATGGTGAAATCCATCGACTGCGATGGCGAGTCGTCATGTTGATGAGGTTATAATCCGTCTTAATAATAAGGTGGAAGAATTGGACCTTCTCTGTAGAAGGTCACAGATAATAATCATAAGTAACAAGGAACTTATTGGAGGAGAATGAACCTTGCATTATTTGTTTCTGTTGAAGGTCTTCTATTGTCACTGACATATCGTACGCCCTTATTTCTGATAAATATATTATAACGTTTCGATTTTTATCTTACGAATAAACATCATTTGAAACATAATATGTTAAATTATGAGATAACACTAATTATAAATGTATATTATTGTATGATAGTGAATTGTTAAACGTCTCGTTTTAAAATTTGTAACTAAAATTTTGGTAAAAACTATAAACAAACTTATGGATATTACAAGATTTGACTATATTAGTATGCACAAGTAAAGAAGGCATTTTAATTAACTGATTAAATTTTAATGATTGCATTTTATTATTTCATGATTATTATTACATGATTATCATATTTAGCTTATTTTTCAACAATTTATATAATTCTTTCAACTGAAATAACAGAAATAATATTTAAAGCAAATGCTAACTACTAAAAATCAATTTAATGTATTTTTCATTCACATTAACATGCACGCATTATTTAAATTATCACATCACATTAAATATCACATATCACATTTAAATATCACATCATCCTTTTTAACATACTTAGTCTGATTTATTTTAAATTCAGTGTCCATATTCATTTACAATTTTTTAAATATATATTTTGTTACTAAGCTATGAGATAAAACTAACTATTATTTCTCTGTGTAAGGTCACTGATAAGAATCATAAATAAGAAGAAACTTATTGGAGGACAATGAACCTTGCATTATTTGTTTCTGTTAAAGATCTTCTATTTTCACTGACATAACGTACGCCCTTATTTTAGATAAATATATTATTACGTTTCGATTTTTTTCTTACGAATAAAAAGCATTTACAATTTTTTAAATATATTATGTTTCTAAATTATGAGGTAAAACTAATTATAATTTCACTGTATCTGTGTCTGTTATATAAAATTAATTATAATTTTTAATTAATTTATTTATTTATCTATGATCTACTTTCACTGACATAACGTACGTCCATATTTCTGGTAAAAATATTATTACGTTTCGATTTTTATATTTATGACCAAACAGCATTTAAATGTTTTTAAATATATTACTAAGTTATAAGATAAAACTAATTATTAAAACTATTAAACTTTGTATAAGAACACAGATAATAATCATAAGTAACAAGGAACTTATTGGAGGATAATGAACCTTGCATTATTTGTTTCTGTTCAAGATCTTCTATTGCACTGACATAACGTACGTTCTTATTTCAGATAAATATATTATTACGTTCTTATTTCAGATAAATATATTATTACGTTCTTATTTCAGATAAATATATTAATATGTTCTTATTTTTCTTATGCATTTATCATTTATATTTACATACACGCATTATTTAAATTATCATGCATCGCATCATCCTTATTAAAATATTTAGCCTGATTTATTATAAATTCCTTGTCCATATTCATTTCCAATTTTTAAAATATATTATGTCACTAAGTTATGAGATAAATATATTAGATAATATATTTATCAGAAATAAGGACTTACCTTATGTCAATGCAATAAAAGATCTTGCTGGTTTTATTCTCCTCTAATATTGATATACGGTAAGCCCTTATTTCTGATAAATATATTATTTCTTTATGATTTTTATATTATAAATTTTTAAAATATATTATGTTATTTATGAGATAAAAATAATTATAAATTTATATTATTATATGATAGTGAATTGTTGGAAAAATATTATGGCTATTCCATATTTATTTTGACTAAAACACTAGTATGCACCTGTAAAGAAGAAATTTTAATTAAATAAACTCCTGTTTAGCTCATTTTTAAAAACTTTATACAATTATTTAAATTAAAATAACAGAAATAATATTTTAAACACACGATAACTGCTTAAAATCACATTAGCATTGACGTACATGCATTATTTAAATTGCCCTATATCACATCATCCGAATTAACATATTTAGCATGATTTATTTTAAATTCAATGTTCATATATCATTTTAGCATATATTGCATTTATAAATTTTAGTCGGAAGTGTAAACATTAGCTTTAGCGACATTAATATATGTATTAAATTAATTTGTTATAACATTGCCATCACAAGAAGGAATTCTTGATCTAACTAACATAGAATATAAATATTACATTAAAATTATTGAAAATTATATTTATTTAATACGTAGGACAAATGGATCAGATTTGTTTACTATCTTTATTAAAATTTTCCTTTGCATCGTTTTTTTTAAATTCATTCACTTATCAAAATACGTTGGTGAAATCGGTATATATTTATGTTAGAAAGTTAATAAAAAAAAGAAGACTACTTTAAATTATCTGATATTTGTGTACGTATTATGTAAATAAACTGAGCAATTTACTCAAACAATTTACGTTGGAAATAATTTATAAGTGAATTAATATGTAAAAGAAATTTATAAAGGTTATTTTAATTCACTCAGTTAAGTATATTTAACCTAAAATCTACCATTGCTAGGTATAAAGAAAATTATTCCTTAAGCTAGCATTAGTGTAATTCCTATTAAACTATTAATTTTTATATTCGATTAAACAAAATTATTCTTAGAATTATAATAATTTCGTAAATAGATAAGTGTTTTATAAGTAAATTGATATTTCTTTGATTTTATGAAAACTCAACAATTTCCGCTCTCAACAAATAATAACCCCATAACAATTTTTAAAATATTCTCTACTGTGTTGCTAATAAAAATTGTAAAGCATAAGAAAATGCATTGTAAACTAAGATTTAATATAAGAAATATAATATATATTGTATGCAAAGTAAATTTTCTTAGTCCAAATGTAAATATTTATATTAAATAATCTAAGAAAAATTCCTATGCTGTAGATGATTGAACAAAATAAACTTTAAATATATATATTTTCAATTCTAAGTGCAATGTCACTGTCCATATTTTTGAAATTATAATCTTCCCATAATATAAAGAAAAGATAATGGACAAACTTTCAAGTCAATACTTTGAAATCTTTAAAATAAATGCTCATTGACGTTAAACAATCAATCAATAAATAAAGAAATATATATTTTTTAAAATTAATTCACTATTTTAAATTTCATGGCGGTTTTTATATATGTTGTAAACGTGCTTTATCCCCCACTATCACAGGGATAACACGCCGGATATAAGTTTCCATCAATCATACAAGATCTGTTATTTTCTTTCAATACATTTTTTACCTCTTTTTCCGACTGAGGTTTATCACTTAACACTGTAAATCCTCGTGATTTTTTTTTTTAAATATTTTGAACTGAATTATGAAATTCATGTAACAGGTTATATATCGTTTTATGAAATTTATTTGATAGTACGTTGTATAAATATGACCATATTTTTATAAACATTTCATTATATATATCAGTTCATCAACATTATGCAGTCCAATGAAAAATTTTAAGATATAATTTATCATATATCTAGATATTATTTCCGTTTTTAAGATTATATTTCAATTTCTCTAGAATTTTATCATATTTAAGTTATTTGTTGTTTTTGAATGAAAATTAAGGCAGTATTTCTTTTAACCAAAAGTAATGATATGTGTATTTAATTCTTAATTTTTATTTCATTTTATTATAGAAATCTAAGATTATTTTCATGAGAGGATTTGAGTTTAAGCCAAAGTTTTCGTTTTCCTAAGTATCAAATTTATTTAAATTTACTATGTAAGGTTGATGTTCTGGTAACTATTTAAATAAAAACTTTTAATTTTTAATAAATTTTAATTAAAAACTGCATTTATCAAACTAATTATGTTGTTTTTGACGATATTTAGTTTATATTTCGAGGAAGAATTTCCAAGTCAGTAATTAGCAACTGTATAAAATGCAAGACAAAAGGGTCTATTAATTTTTAAATTTATAGCCCATTTTATTTTTATTGACATTTATTGTACCATACACCAAATTAAAGACAAAATGATCTATTAAATTTTAAATTTGCAATTAAATTACAAGTAATTTCTTATTGTAAATAATTTCTCATTATAAAAAATTTTAAGCTAACATTCAAATTTGAGTAAGACATTCTGTAAAACTTTTCATTTTCAGTTTTACAGAATTTTGGTCATATTATAATTTATTTTTAAAACATTGATTATTTATTTTATAGCCGAAGTTAATTTTTAAAAATACTATAATTAAAAATTTGCAAAATGTTTGTTTCAACGAATTAATAGCCATTAGCAAATAGAAAGGATTTTCTTTTAAACAAACAATATTGTCCTATACCTAACATACACTATTTTCGATAGTATCCAGATTATAACACATAAAAGTTTTTTCAAACAGTGATCTTCTGTTAAAAAAAAAAAAAAAAGCTTACACATTTAAAGAATCTAAGAACATATAAAATGCGAAAAACATGAATGTGAAATGATGAACGAAATGAATGTGAAATGATGCCCACAAACAATTCTAAAGTTTCGTTGCATAAAAGTTCGTTTCAAATTTTCATGGTCATGGTTTTTATTTCTTCATCAGCATGTAATTCTTTTCAAACAAACGATATAGTACTATATCAAAATACAAATTATTATAGATAATATGCATCAGAAGCAGCCCAAAATGTATTTTTAATTCCTAGCATTTTTTAGTAACTGCACTTTAAATCATTTTAGTTTATTTTTCAACAATTTAGAAATCATGTATACAAATTTCCCAAAATTTCTTAAAATAATATTTGATTGCTGAAAAATAATTGATTCTGCTTTATGAGTCTATAATCTAATTTTAAATATATTATTTATCCATCAACAAATTCTTCTTTTCAACAGAAAATTCAACATTCAACATATATCAGAACAAGATGAATATGAAAATCACATTGGACCACAAACACAATACAAATTATCCTGGAAAAAAGTTCAAACTGAAGTCAGTCCAAATTGTTCTGATTTCTGATTTCTTTTTATCAATAGGTATTTCTTTACGCAACATCCGATGGAATCATGTATCGAATACAAATTATCATACGTGATATGCAATCATGAACATCCCTAAAATGTTCATGCAGCAGAGAATCTCCTCTTGCCACGCAAACGTCATCACGCTGCTGTAGTACTGCACACTTCTCAATTTACTCTGCCCCCCCAAGATTAAGTCATATTTGCATTTTTTTTTAAATTATCGTCATTAAAAATTTGCAAAATTTTTGTTTAAAGTAACTAACATCCCATGAGCCTATAGAAAGAATTTCCTTTTTAAACAATCAATATTGCCCCATACCTAAAACACACTATTTCGAATTGTATACGAATGGTAACGTATAAAATTTTAATCAAGGAGGGTATCCTTTTCAAATAAAGATTTTCACATTTAAAGAATTTAAAAATATATAAAATTTGTAAACATAAGAAGACATAATTGTAAAATCCGTAAACGATTCTATAGTTTTCGTTGCATAAAATATTTGTTTCAAATATTTATGTACTTTTTTAATTTTATTTCATATAGCATGTAATTCATTTCAAACTAACTGAAGCCAGTCCAAATTGTTCTGATTTCTGATTTCTTTTTTTATCAACAAGTATTTCTTTACGAAACAGCAGATAGCATCATATATCCAATACAAATTATCATAAGTGATATGCAATCATGAACATCCCTAAAATGTTCATGCAGCAGAGAATCTCCTGTTGCCACGCAAACGTCATCACGTTGCTGAAGTACTGCACTCTTCTCAAATTACTCTGGCCTCCCCCCCCAGATTAAGCCATCAGCTTGTTGGCAATGATGAATTCCGATCATTATGTCGGTGGGGAGTGTCGATTTAACGAAATAGCGATGGCAATTAGGGTCGAACAACGCGCATGCTAATGATGAGAAGTTACAGCACATAATTTGCGATTTGATGCAATTAAAGCGTGTTGCTCGAGCGACGGCTTTTATCTTTGATGGAATTTCTCAAATGAGGCAACAAATTTCCATCCCCCAGATCAAATTAAATGCGTGTTCGACTGGTTGGAAAAGCACAGTGGTTACCTTTTTGCTAATTTTGCTGGTATTAAGCCTTTTCGCATCCAGTTTTCGATTCTGGGTTTTGATGAATGAAATTATCTCATTAAGACACAGTTGGAACTCGGTTTGTGTGGAACGTGGAAGTTTAGGTGCAACTCGGTGCACTTCGAGGAGATTTCGCTAATGGTACTTTGAAGCGCTATTAATTATCTGTTTTATTGACATACCAGATTTACAAGTTGCTTGCTCTACAAATGATTTGATTAATTAATCTCGATGTTGAATGCGCGGGCTGAAATGGTAAATTTAAATTAGTTTTAAACATATTTTAATTTGGTTGTGTTACTTTAACTTTAAATACTTTTAAAGTTGTAGAGCAGACAGTCATAGAACACCTACAAACATTCACTCACGTGGAAGTTAGATGAAGTTTACAATCTTTGTTAAGAGAGTTTTCGGTTTTTGTTAATATTTTTGGACGTTCCTACAATGTCATATGTAAATGTAAGAAAAATAATATGTCGTAAAGAAACTCACATTATCTGTTTTATTGGCATACCAGATTTACAAATTGCTTGCTCTACAAATGATTTGATTAATTAATTAATCTCGATGTTAAATGTACTGGGTTGAAACTGTAAATTGTAAGCTTTAAACTTGTGTTTAATTTTGTTGCTTCACTTTAGATGTAAATGTCTTCATGTAGTGCAGATAGTCAAAGTTACTACCAATCTATAAAGAGTTGCTCTTGTAGAATTTAGATGAAGTCTGTGATCTTAGTCAAGAGTTTTCGACTTTTGTTATTATTTTTGTATCTTTCTACAGTGTCATATTATGTATAATATTAAAAAAATTGCATTTATCGGCGCATTGTAAAAGATTCAACAAGGAAAAAATTGATAAATCTCTATATTCTTCAAGACTTAGATAAATAATCCTTTTGGTTCCAAAACTTCATTGCACTTGGACTGACGCCAAATATTTTTGACATAATATTGCTAAAAAATTGACAATCTTAATCTTCAAAAATAATGTTTTTAAGAATAATGACTTAGTATTTGTTTAAATTTAATGTATAGTATAGGTCAACCTATACTGCTAATCACTTTTTGAGTCCATATTGTATTTTTGCTTATTTAATTATTGTTGTATTGTTTTATTTGTGCATCTATTTCCGAAAACTTTTCCAAATAAAAAACATCAAAAACCTAAGTTAGTGTAAATGATTTATTATGGAAAAGTTAATCATAGAAACATTGAAATATGTGGTACAATACAAAACCTTTAAACAATATTTGCATATGTAATGAAAGAATGGCTAATTATATCATTCTTATGCAACCATCCATATAATTAATATTCATTCATTTATATTATTCATATTCATATATTACATCATTTATATGTAGTATATGTAATGAATAATTAGGAATAATAATTAATAACAAAGAAAATCCGTAAATCCGTGCAATTAGTTGAAAAGAAAATCCCCACTTAGTATAACACACTTATGCCTTTCAAAAATAAAAAAAAAATATTTTTAGATTTAAAATGAAGACAATAACATATCATATATAAAAATGTTATAATATACACTCAAGATCCAAAACATTAAGACCACCTGTCAATAACGAGTTGGCCCACTTTTGGCGCTCAACACAGCTTCAACCCGCCTTGGCATGGATAAATACCACCACTTAATACCAGTTAAATACCACTTCCACCTGATCACGTGCCTTCCACGCCATCCAGTCGAGTTCATTGAAAAATGTAGAGGTGGTCATAATGTTTTGGCTCTTGAGTGTAAGTTAAACGTATTATTAAGTAATATTATAAATATTATTATTATATTATTAAGTAATTGTATAATATATATAATATTATATATGTATAAATATGTATATATATGTATATAATATATATATATGTATTAATATTATTAAGTAATTGTATAATTTACGCATAATTAACGTTTATTATGCATATTATACGCATACGTTTATTATACGTAATACGTTTTTTATACCTAGAATTAAACGTATCATTACGTGTATTAGTTAAACGTACTTATTAAATAAATTAAAATAAGTACAATATATAATATACGTATATTACAAATTATACTTATTTTATATATAGGCGACTTCCAAGGAAAACAGAACAATTTCTTAACAACTACATAGCAGAAACAATTACTTAGATTTAATAAAAAAAAAAAAAAAAAACGAACGCTCAATTTCTCCCAAAATAACCGTGATACTCTTTTTTCCCAGTTTATAGTTCAAATATTAGAGAAAACCAATCGATTGCAGCGTAATGTTCCAGCCATCGGTCTCTGGACCTTGGACAAACAGCGATATTTAAGGTGGAATTGGGAGTAACGAGTTTAGAGAATCACTTTCCGATGGGCACTGTTGAACTTAAGGGAGAAACTGCCGAATTTCTTCTGCTTTGATTTCGCTAATTGAAAATCGAAAAGCAAACACTTAAACAGACCTGTCCTGAATGTGATTCTGCAAACCAATCTAAATGTTTTCATTTCCAACAGTTCTGTTTAGTGAAAAAAAAAAAAAAGAGTCCGGTACTCTAGTGGAGTTTAATTAGTTTTCTTTGCACTTTGTGCACTTTTAGAAAGGTGTTCTGGGTCATGGATGGTCACTTGTTTCTAATCATCATTTAAATTCGATTTTAAGGAAATCCCCTATAATGTTTTTTAATAGTTCGATTAGTCTATTTGCTTTTAAATTTATAACAAATCAGAATATAAAATAGTAGTCCTATTCGAAATAACCTACACTACCCTGTCCAAAAATTAAAACAAATTTTCAATTTAAAATTAGCTGGAGCTTATGGAATTTCAATTTTTTTTAATTTTTAAGGTTTCTGCACTGTCCTTGACACCTGTGTGAAATCTGACTTCAAAATATTCATTAGGGTTGAGTTGTATTAAATTTTGTTTGCGGAAACGTATAGAATGTTGCAGAAGGCCTTCAGTGAGCATTCTTATATCGGAAAGAAATGTTTAGAAATTGTATAAACAGTTCAAAGAAGGCAGAGAACTCGTTGAAGATGAAGAGCCACCTGGCCGACCATCAACCTCAACCGACGAAACTCACGTCCAAAATATTAAAGATTTGGTGCTTACAAAACCGTCGATTTACAATTAGAGACCTTGCAGATGATGTTGAATTTCGAAAGGATCGGTCAAATCCATTTTGGGCCTCAAACGCGTCAAATCTCGATTGGGACCTAAACTCAAGAGACCACTTCGGATACACCGTTTTGAGTCGATTGAAGAGATTCAACGTGAATCGCTGCGTGCTTTAAAGTTCATCCCTGCAGATGACATTTTAGCACGCATTGAGGATTGGAAAAAAAAATTGGCATAAGCGCATTGTTTCCGGAGGGGATTTCTTTGAAGACGATGAAATAAATTTGGAAGAATAAATAAAGAATTTTTGAAAAAAAAATTGGTTTTCCTTTTGTGAGCAGAGTAGTAAATGTGAATGTTTTCGGACCATGAAATTATGAAGTCGAACCACATAAATATTGAAATATGTGACTATCAAATTTATTGTAAAAACCTTTTTACTTAAATTATTAAAAATTAGCAATTGTAGACTGAATAAAATTTTTTTCTTTATTTTACGAAATAACCTACACTAAAATGAAAAATAAATATAATAATTTTTCTAACATTATTTAGAAATTAATTTGAAAAAAAAATTTGGAAAAAAAGGGTCCATATTTGAAAGCTGTTTTTAAAGTATATAAGTACAGTGAGTGACTAGTGCTCTGGTTTTCGGTACCACATGTTTTGGATTAGATTCCCGACGGTATCATGGATGTTTGTAGTTGTTCGGAATCAAATTTAAATTATAGGTACTAGTCTAATATGACAGTAGAGAGTTAGGCGTAGAGCTGAAAAATCTACCCGCAAAAAGAAACATCTCATGTCTCGAAATCTGCCAGTAGGCAGACGACCCTGGCCCATCATGGGGCTGTTGCGCTAATGATAATGATGATGATGATGAAGTACACTGAGTTTAACATTACGTACTTTTCAGAATCATTGTTGAGATGATAACGATCTACACTTTTTTTTTCCATTTATAATCCATTTCTCCTGGGTTCGAATGTGATTTCTCTTGTGGTTTAATATGCTAAACGAAACCTCTTATCTATCTATTGGAAGATTTACACAAAACGATGGAGAACCGTTAATTGACTTTATATATCGTAATAAATAGCGAAGTTCAAATGAAACGTTTATTAATTATATCCTTTTCATGTAGATTGGGGAATGACTAAATGTATAGCTCAGCTAACTGTCTGTTGAAGGTTTTGATTTAAAATATTTTGTTTATAACACCGAGAAAAATAAATTAAACTCATTTTATTGCCATATTTTTTTCTTAAAAATAGAAATATAATTTTTAGACTTCATTTACAGTTACAAAGAACCAGCAAAAAATAACTTGGAAAAAAAAACAGAGACCACAATTAAGTATACCTAAAACTATAATGTACTCCAACACATTTTTAACTGAACAAATAGTGTTATTTATTCCTACATCCATTCTCATCATTGAAGCAATTTTAAATTACATACATATATATTTAAAAAATCTCCTTTTTTCTGTGTTTCTCTGAAGAGGAAAAGTTGCATTGAAAGTGAGATTTTGTCATCAACGGTATTTCCAAAAGAGCTGATTGTAATCACTTTAATTTAAAGCGCGGTGTCCTGCCGTGTAGAATTATTCACGGAAAAGGATGCAGTCAGTTGAAAATTTACCGACGAATCGTTGCACTTTAGAAACAACTCTTTCTCTCTACTCTATTTGCATACCAATTATATAGAGCGTCAAGAATTAAAGTGTAATCCTTATTTATTATTTGTCAGGAGAATTCTCATCCTACTTGGAATAAAATTTTTCAGTGATGGTGAGGATCAGTTTAAAATCCGCCATTATTTTGTGGTACTTGCTATCATATTTTTCCTTTAATAAATTATTCTGCATCTTTTATTAGAAATATAATAAGATGAGGATTTATTTGTGAAATTATTGATAGTATATCGATAGCTTCGTACAATAAAAAATTGCGTGCTAATACGCACAATTGGCTATCGCTCTGGTCTTAGTACCACAGGATTCAGGATCGAATTTAAGCGGTGGCATGGATGTTTGTTAGTGGTTCGGAATCCACTTCAACCCGTAGGTACTGGTCATGTATGACTGTTTCGAGTGGATGGACAACACTACCCAATAAAAAGAAACATCTCCTCTCTCGAAATTTGCCAGTAGGCAGACGGCGTTTGCCCATCACGGTGCTGTTGCGCTAATGATGATGATGAAGTACATTGAAGTTTAAATTACCTGCTTTTCAGAAACATTGTTGAGATGATAATGATCTGCACTTTTTTTTACTTTTATAATACATTTATCCTGTAATACGGTGTGTGATTTCTCTCGTGGTTTAATGTGTTAAATGAAGCCTATTATCTTTCTAATGGAATATATACATGAAACGATGGAGAACTGTTAATTGGACTTTACACATCATAATGGATAGCGAGGTTCAAACGAAGTGTTAAGTAGTTATATATTTTCATATAGACAGCAGAATAAATAACTAAATGTATAACAATAGCTAAATTTTTGGTTTAAGTCTCGATTTAACATGTTTTGTTCATAACATTGAGAAGCTACAATTTACATTTTTTAAACTTAATTCATTTTATTGCCATAATTTATTTTCCTTTAAAGTAAAAAAAAGAAAATGTTAGACTTCAGTTGCAAAGAATCAGGAAAATATAACTTGGAAAAACAAAGTGGAATTCTCAATTAAGAATACCTAAAACTATATTGCACTCCAACACATTCTTAACTGAAAAAATAGTGATTTTTAATCCTACATCCAATCTCATCACTGAAGCAATTTTAAACTGCATATATATATATTAAAAAAATTCCTTTTTCTCTGCCTCTATGGAAGAGGAAAAGTTGTACTGAAAAGTGAGATTTTGTCATTAACGGCATTTCTAAAAGAGTTGATTGTGACCACTTTACTTTTAAAGTGCGGTGTCCTGCCGTGCAGGACAAAAAGGATCGCGAAAAGGATGCAGTCAGTTGAAAAAATTACCGACGAATCGCTGCACTTTAGAATCAACTCTTTCTCTCTACTCTATTTGCATACCAATTGTATAGAGCGTCAGGAATTAAAGTGTAATTCTTATTTATTATTTGTCAATGGAATTCCCTATACGAAACAAATTTTTCAGTGATGATGGGATATTAGTTTAAAACTATATATATAAAATGATAAAGGTGATACTTTATTTGTGAAATTATAGATAATATATTGATTGCTTCTTACAATAAAAAATTGCATCCTGATGACCAAATGATTAGCACTCTGGACTTGGTACCGCAAGAGTCAGGTTCGAATTATGGCGGTGGCGTCGATATGTGTTAGTGGTTCGGAATCCACTTTAAATCGTAGGTCCTGTTCAAATATGACTGCAGAGAGTTGGAAGTAGTGCAACAACCGTACCCCTAAAAATAAGACCTCTCATGTTGCGATATCTTCCGTAGACAGACGGCCTTGGCTCATCATGGCGATGGTACGTTAATGATAATGATGATGAAGTACATTGAGTATAACATTATGTACTTTTCAGAATCCTTGTTGAAATGATAATGATCTACACTTTTTTTACTTTTATAATCCATTTCTCCTGTGGCTCGGTATGTAATTTCTCTTGTTTAATATACTAAATGAAGCCTCTTATCTTTAAAGTGGCAGATATATACGAAACAATGGAGAACGGTTAATTGGATTTTATACATCATTATGGATTGCGGGGTTCAAACGAAACGTTTGTTAATTATATCTTTTCATGTAGATAGCGGAATGACTAAACGTATATCAGTGGCTAACTTTCTGGTTAACGCAATAATTTAAAATATTTTGTTCATAACTCTGAGAAATAATATATTATATTTGAAAACTTAATTCGTTTTATGTTTGTAAGTCATCTTCTTTAAAATTCGAAAGACAATTTTTAGATTTCATTTACAAAGAATCAAGAAAAAAATAACTTGGAAAATAAAATTAGAAATCACAATTAAGAATACCTAAAACTATATGATGCTCTAATACATTCTTAACTGAACAAATAGTGTTTTTTAATCCTGAATCCAATCTCATCATTGACGCAATTTTAAATTGCATACATGTATATTTAAAAAAAATCTCCTTTTTCCCTGTTTCTCTGGAAGAGGAAAAGTTGCATTGAAAGTGAGATTTTGTCATTAACAGCATTTCCAAAAGAGCTGATTGTAACCACTTTAATTTAAAGTGTGGTGTCCTGCCGTGCAGAATTATTCACGGAAAGGATGCAGTCAGTTGAAAATTTACCGCCGAATAGCTGCACTTTAGAAACAACCCTTTCTCTCTACTCTATTTGCATACCAATTGTATAGAGCGTCAGGAATTAAAGTGTAATTCTTATTTATTATTTGTCAGTAAAATTCCCTATCCAACTTGGAATAAATTTTCAGTGATAGTGGGATATCAGTTTAAAAATCTGCTATTATTTTGTTGCACTTAATATCTTCTTTTACATTAAATAAATTGTTCGGTATCTTTAATTTTCGGTAATTTTGTAAATATAATAATAAGGTGATATGATTTATTTGTGATATTTATTTGTTTATTTGTGATATGATTGATAGTGTATCGATTGCTTCTTGCAATATAATTAACTATTATTGCCCTCAATGAAAGATTGAAAATTAAATGGAAGACAATATGGGAAATATGATGTTTGGTAAAAGATGTGGAAACGACGAATAACTTTTAAATTCTTATAATACGAGAAGATCAATTGTAAATGAAACCAACTAAATCCTTTTTAATTAAATAAAGTCTTTGTTTTGGTTGTCGCTCCACTGGTTTTTTTTTTTTTTTTGCACACTTCAGACTAATTAGACCGGGACCTACTGTTTAAAGTGGATTCAGAACCACTATCAAACAACCATTCCACCGCCAGGATTCGAATCTGTAGACTATGGTATCAAAGGCCAGAGCGCTAACCAATTTGCCATCAGGCTGCATTATTTTGTTTTCAAGTTCTATCGTAAATATTTTAATGTTTCTTAATTTGTAATGACTATGATGCATTCTTTCAATGGAGAGCATTTTAGCATTCCTGCCATGAAATAGAGATTACTTCATTTTAGTGCAAAATCCATTTATATGATGTTGCTGTTAATATTCAAATTTTTGTAATTTAAACAAGGCATCATCTTTCTTTCTAACTGCCGAACGATATTCTGTCATTGGGTTTAGTGATTATGCACAGTACCTTTTAAATTATGCAATAAATTTACCACCTTAACCTTTACTTCAAAATTAAAGATGCTAGCATCTTTTGAGGTTGTTGTTTAAAAAAACTGTTTTCTTTCTGAGAGATATAGTGCGTATTGCAATATTCTGTACATATTCCGTATTGAAAATATCGGAATCAATGCTGTATATTTTTATGATTAAAAGGAAAATTGTTCTTTCTTCTCAATATATTTTCTTCCGCCATATTATCCCTGTGGAAGTAACAATTCAGCAGATACTTTGTCTCTTAAAAAAGTTTCACCTATAAAATATATATATATTATAAAAAAATACAGAGGAGTATATATCTATAAAATAAATATAAGGAGAGAAATATCAGGAGAGTGAGTGGGTCAGCGATGCCCAGGACCACTTTCAATGTTTCTTATAGATTTATTTATTTAATTTTTCTCACAAGATATTTCTATTGGTGTATTTAAATTTCTTTCCGTGCTTCATTAAAAAGGGCATCCTTTTAATTATAAAATCGTTTGGAATTGTATATCTTTTTTTTTTTTTTTTTGTCTTGAAACATGAAAATAAGTTACTGCCTTAATACGATTTATTGATCATTTCTCTTTTCATGTTTGTTTAAAATTGCTGTTATGTGTTTTGTTTTTAAACGAAATTCTAAATTTCATGGGTAACCTGATTATTGTTCGGACCGATATTTTTTTTTTTTTTTTTACATTTTTTAGTTTATAAAGGTTTCCCTAATTGATATTGTTCTAAAAAAGGTATTTTTATGCAGTTAATTTTACCACTGTGTTCTCGGTATTACATTTATAATTAAATAAAAAAAAGAAATCTTCTCCTCTATTGCTTTTTATTTATAGGTAAGAACAGTTTTAATTAATTAATTAAATAAATATTATAAATATATGCTATCTCTTTAAATGGCTAAATAAAAAATTAAATAATTTAATTTAAAGTACAAAAGTAATTTAATTACCAGCCGATTTTGTGAAATATTTTCAGTGGTATTTAAAATATAGTTTAAATGAAATATTTAACTGTATTTAATATATAAGGCAAAGTTGATATAATATTCTTCATTCATAATACATCAATAATGTATTGAAATCAATAAGTATAATTTTACAAAAATTGATTTTAAATCTTTTAATATATATTTGTTTGCATAGTTAGGAATTTCGAAATAGGAAATCAATTTAAAAATTTTTTTGAATCACAAGAGTATACAGCAAAATCATTGATATAGATTCTTGTGTAATTTTTGCGATAGTGTTAATTAAACAGCATTTAATGTAGTTTAAAGTAAATTCACTTAAACTAATAGATTAAAGTAAACATTTAAAATGATCGAACGTAACAATTATTTGTCATTGATTACTGGACTTATTGTTAAAATTTATAATTAAAGAACCTTATGATAATTTAATATAGTATTAAGTGATAAGAAAAATCAAATAAGTAAATTAGTTTGGACATGATTAAAGAAATTTAATATTAAAATACATTTAATTTAGTACAAAAGATAAAATTAATTTAATAATAAATTAGAAATTTAAAAACAAAATATGGAGTTTTATGTTATGATTAATAAAATATGTTATTGCAAGACACAATAATTAATTATGATGGTTATTAATTTGTGATTATAATGATTATGATTCAAATAGTGTTTATTGCATCATAAAAATTCGTTTAAATCTAATTACAAATAGAAATGTAGAATAAAAGCAATTTTAATACGTTAATTGCTTTTTTTATATAGCTTTTTATTTGCTTAGAATATTTTAATATAAATTGTAACCAAAAAATTAAGGGCAAAAAAATTATGTACATGTAATGTTCATTATCATCATTATTTCGCAAACTAAAGAAAAATAGCACTTTCATACAAATTCCAGCAACACAATTAAGCAATTGTTACGTTTAAAAAAAGTCAGTTCAATTTCACTAAAAGTAAAAAAAAGATTAGATTTCCCAGACTTGTCGCTTTCTGACGCTGTGGATTCGAGTTTTGACATTGGAGAGTACAAAAATAACCATCACCTGATTGATGAGACAGTGGAGCTTAATGCAGCAGTCAAGAAAAACACTGCAATAGGCTTAACAAGAGGTGGTCTTCTGCTGTTATTTTTACTTTGTCTTCTTTTTCTTAATTCCTTCTTTGTGTTTTTCTCTTTTTTTTTTTTTTTTTTTTGTAACTGATGAATCACCCCTCGTTTATCATTTTTTTTTTGTCTCGTATTCTTCATTGAGTATTAACCATATGATTGTTTGCAATTTTAGTCATAGATATTCGTGATCATGATAATGACATTTTTTATTATCATAAAGTTTAAAAAGTAGTGGAATAGTAAATAATAAATAATTTGTCTTCAAATAAAAATGAAATATTTAATAAATATTAAAATTAATTGCTTTTTTTATTTTGGTCAGATATGAATGTAATAAATCGCACCAAATATACACCATTCAGTTGAAGAAATATGGTATATATTTGCTACGATTTATTACATTCATATCCGACCAAAATAAAAAAAAATAATTTTAAAGTAAAAAGGTAAGGCATTAATAATTTAATTTTTGTGCAGGATTAAATTAATTTACTATTGATAACATTAATTTAGTGTTAAAAGATAAAATTAATCTAATTGTAAATTATACATTTAAAACTAAAATATGGAGTTTTATGTTATTAATAATAAAATGTGTTATTTCAGTAAACAATAATTAATTATTGCACGACAGTTTATGATTATAGGTGAAGGATGCAAGCAGAGTTAATTGCATCATGAAATGGATGTAATTGACTGATATGTGACTACATGTGAATGACTGCATCAGGAATGATAGCTGTTCATAGCATGAATGTAATTATATAAATCAAACCTAAATACAAATAAATAAAAAGAAAATAAAACAATTTTAATACGTTAATTGCTTTTTTTAGCTATAGCTTTAGAATATTTTACTTTAATTGTAACAAAAAAATTAATGGCAAAAACATTATGTACATGCAATGCTCATTATCATCATTATTTCCCAAACGAAAGAAAAAAACAGCACTTTCATACAAATTCCAGCAACACAATTAAGCAATTGTTATGTTAAAAAAAGTCAATTTAATTTCACTAAAAGTAAAAAAGATTAGGTTTCCTAGACTTGTCGCTTTCAACGCCGTGATTCGAGTTTTGACGTTGGAGAGTACAAAAATAACCATCACCTGATTGATGGGACAGTGGAGCCTAATGCAGCAGTCAAGAAAAAATACTGCAATAGGCTTAACAAGCGGTGGTCTTCTACTTTTATTTTTACTTTGTTTTCCTTTTCTTAATTTCTTATTTGTTTTTCTTCTTTTTTGTAGCTGATGAATCACCCCTCGTTTATCATTTTTTTGTCTCGTAGACTTCTTTGAGTGTTAATCATATGATTGTTTGCAATATTGGTCATGTAGTTTTTTGATCGTAATGAAAATAATGATATCTTTTATTATCATACGGCGTAAAAAAGTAATCGAATCGAAAATAATAAATAACTTGGTCTGAAATAAAATTTAAATATTTAATATTTGTTGCATCTGAATGGCGTATATTTGGTATAATTTATTATATTCTTATCAGACCAAAATAATTAATTTTAGAGTAAAAAGGTAATGCATTAATAATGTGGATAGGATTAAATGAATTTACTATTAATACTTTTAATTTAGTGTTAAATGATAACATCAATCTAATTGTAAACTATAAATTTAAAAATTAAATAATATGAAGTTTTATATTATCGCTAATATAATATGTTTTTTCAAAGAGAAATAATAAATTTATGCACGATAGTTTATTATTATAATGATTGTGATTCCAATAGTGATTATTGCATCATGAAAATACATTCAAACTTGAATACAAATAAAAGATGAAAGGTAAAAAAGCAATTTTAGTACTTTAACTGCTTTTTATATATCTTTAGTGGCTTAGAATATTTTACTATAATTGTAACAAGAAAATTAAAGGCAAAAATTATGTACATTCAATGTTCATTATCATCATTTTTCCCAAACGAAAGGAAAAAAATAGCACTTTATATACACATTCCAGCAACACAATTACAATTTTTATGCTAAAAAAGTCAGTTCAATTTCACTAAAAGTAGAAAAGATTAGGTTTCCTCGACTTGTCGCTTTCTAACGCCGTGATTCGAGTTTTGACGTTGGAGAGGACAAAAATAACCATCACCTGATTGATGGGACAGTGGAGCCTAATGCAGCAGTCAAGAAAAATACTGCAATAGGCTTAACAAGAGGTGGTCTTCTACTTTTATTTTTACTTTGTCTTCCTTTTCTTAATTTCTTATTTGTTTTCTTCTTTTTGTAGCTGATGAATCACCCTCTTTCATCCTTTTTTTGTTTGTCTCGTACACTTCATTCTGAGTTAATCATATGATTGTTTGCAATTTTAGTCATAGATATTCGTGATCATGATAAAAATAATATTTTTTTTTTTTTTATCGTAAGGTTTAAAATAATGGAATCGTAAATAATTAATAACTTATAATAAAATTAATAAAATTATTAACAAAAAATAAATATTTTAATAGTTTTTTCATTTGAATGATATATATTTGGTACAATTTATTACATTTATTTCAGACCAAAATAAGAAGCAGTTAATTTTAAAGTAAAAATTTTAATGCAATAATAAAAAAAATTTGCAAAATGTATAATATTTATTATCCTTATAAACATGATGAGATATCTCTTGGATATTATTTGAAAGAGTAAGTTAATTGCTTTTCAATAAAAACATTATGTATAATAATATTCATTTAAAATTTGAAAATAAATATTTAAAATCAATAATAAAAATTGAACAAAAAAAATAGGCACATAGAAAAAAATATTATTAATGTTTTTAATGATCAAAAGGTAAAGAAAATGAAAAGAAAAAAAAAAAATGTTTTTAGAATGGATGTCAACTTCATTTTTTAATAAAATTGACTTATTTCCTTGTTAATAGATTTAACCTCATGTAATCTTTGTTATAAATAATTAAAAAATAAAATACTTAGTTGCTGCTACTTCTATTGAAGGTTTACCATTTAAATGAATTTATATCAAGCAAAACAATACACGCGTAATGATTTTAAAACAATTAATAATTTATTGTCTTTGAATATCAGGTAGAATAAAAATAAAAGTATAAACTGAGAGTAAAAATTTTTATTTAGTAAAAAATTACATTATAAAAATAAATGGTTAACTTACTTGTAATATAGAAATCATAAAAACGTGATCACTTTTCTACTATTGTTAATAAAAATGAGAAACTCAATGCATTAATGGATGGAAACTTTCCAAATAGAAAAATTTAGTTTTAGTTTGTTGGTTTTTGTTATTTTTTTCATCGAAGCTCTTAGCTATTATTTGAATGAGTAAGTTAATTGCTTTTCAATAAAACATTATATATAATAATACCTGTTTAAAATTTGAAAAGAGATATTCAAAATCAATAAAAAAATTGATTAAAAAAATAGACACATGGAAAAATCTGATTAATGTCTTTTAGAAGCACTGGCCTTGAATTTTTTTTGATTATTATTTTTTATTTATATTTAGTCTGGATCTTATATTCTTTCAAATAATATTTATTTTGAAACAATTTTAATTAAGAAAAAAAATGTTTAGTTATCATAAGTCATCTTGTGCACACTTTGTGCTAAACAGACCAGGACCTACAGTTTAACGTGGATTCCGAACCACTCACAAACATCAATGCCACCGCCAGGATTTGAACCGAAGCCTGGGTTACCAAAGGTCAGAGCGTTAGCCACTTGGCCACCAGGCCGCATTGGAGTCAGGCAGCAATCAGGAACAATATTTCTATTCATTTTTATATTTTTAAATTAAACTACAGAGGGCCTGAATGGGCCGAGTGGCTAGCGCTCGGTACCACAGGTTTCGGGTTCGAGTTCGGCGGTGCCTGACGTTTGTACTGGTTCGGAATCCACCTTAAACCGTAGGTCCCGGTCTAATAGGGATCGTAGAGCGTTGCGGGGGCATTGTTACTCCGTGTCCGTGGTTTATCTTTCAAGTTACACGCGCCCCTGCGTAATGTATAAGTGACGTCTGTGCAGCGCTTGCCTTAAGGCATCCAAGACCAAGCTCTAAATGTTTCCAGTTGCATTAGAAAGAAAAAAAAAGTAAACTACAATTATTTTTTTGCAGGAATACCTCTGACATAAACGCCAAGCCTGCACGCTGATATTGATTATAAAGCTTAAAAAAAAGTTTCATAATAGCTTTTTTTTAGGGCAATCATATTGTACAGAATTCAATGCTTTATAAAATTATAATATGTATATATTTATTTGAAAGAATATCTACTATGTTAATTGCTTCATTATTATTATTTTCTACCTCCGAAGTGCCAATTTTCCCCAGAAATTTTCAAAGCAATATATGTGAACTATCTCTCTTCCCTCTCTCCCTTTCCTCTATAGATATACACTCAAGAGCCGAAACATTATGACCACCCCTACATTTTGCAAATGAACTCGCCTGGATGACGTGGAAGGCATGTGATCAGGTGGAAGTGGTATTTAACTGGTATTAAGTGGTGGTATTAATCCATGCCAAGGCGGGTTGAAGCCGTGTTGCGCGCCAAAGGTGGGCCAACCTCGTTATTGACAGGTGGTCATAATGTTTTGGCACTTGAGTGTATATATACATTGGATCGTAGGAAAACAATGAAACGAAAGATATAAAGATATATTGCCATTGAAATGTTTAAAAATGGAAAAATTACATTTATTTTATAATACATCAAATTAAGAGAAAATACATGCACATTTTAAGTTTAAAGTAGTTTTTTTAAATTAATAAATAAATCATATAAAATAAAAAAATAATACAACAGTAAAAAATAAATTAAATTATAAATTAGTGAATATTTGAAATGAAATTAACACATAAATAATTAATGTTAAATAGGTTTCAAACTTTAGTATTATTCATACAAAATATTAATGTTTATTTCCGATATATATGCATTTTTGATTAACTTCGAAACTTCGATTTATCATCACTTTTTTTTTTTTTTCAAAAAAAAAATCTGATAATTCATTAAAATTATAAACAACACACCTTTAATAATGAATTTTTAAAAAGTCTTTTATATGCATCTTCAAAACATTCAATATTTTATTTTACTACTAAAGTTGTCCTTATTAATAAATTCATTTAAGAAATATCAGACTTTTTTTTTTTTAAATATTACACAACCTCTCAGGACTCAAAGAATTTCTAAGAGCAATTATTTTTTGTAACTTCAGTGTTTACTTAAAGCATTTATTATTAAAAAACAAATAAAAGTGGAATAAATGATTATGAAAACGTTAATTATGTTTATGAAAATTTTTAAGAGAATAAAAGCGAAGTGCATTGAAAATCTAAATAAGAAAATTATTTTAAACTAGTTTAAACATTAAAATAAAAAAAGTTAGTTTCTTCAAAATTAACAAAAAATTAATTTGCATGATTATTAAAACAAGCATATTTAAAATATTCGAGAATTTTTCACTTTATGAATTATTTAAGTTAATTTTTATAATAAAATAATTTAGTGAATACAAGAGATTTTTTTGAAAATATTTCTCAAAAGATTAGATTATTAGAAATTTTTTATTCCACTATTTATTACCAAAAAAGCAGTGGCTCACGCAAACAATCTGATCGTAGTTAAAAATCACTACAAAAAATGATTTTTTTAATAAAAGTTATGTCTTCCTATAATCTTAAAAATAAAAGTTAAGTATTTCCTAAAATCTTAAAAAAATAAAATAAATTTAATTGGAAATATCAAGGAAACTCTAAAATAATTCTATTCTTCCCCTCAAAATAAAATGAACTTGCTTTCAATTTAATGAAATAATAAAAAACGAAAATAAATTTCATCGTTTGTTAACGTAATATATATATATATTCTTTTCTTTTTCATAACATCATCAATTCTTTCAAAATAACAATATTTTTTAAACTTGAAATAGCTCTGATAAATTTCTCACCAAAAGTAACAGAGCAGATGAACAAGCAAAATTTTCACTGATTTTAAATTATCAAACTTTTTTTCTCTTTCTAATGCAGCTGGCAAAATACAGACAGCTTGATCTTGATGCCTTAAGGCAAGTGCTGCATAGACGTACTCACTTTGCATTACCCAGGGGGCGCGTGTAACTTGAAGATAAGCCACGGACGCGGAGTAACAATGCCCCCGCGACGCTCTACGGTCATATTATACCGGGACCTACTTTTTAAAGTGGATTCCGAACCACTACAAACAACCCTGTCACCCGCCGGGACTCGAACCCGAAATCTGGGGTACCGAGCGCCAGAGTGCTAGCCACTCGGCCATTCAGGCCCTAAATTATCAAACTTACAGCCCCAGTTTGAAATCATGCTACTTTGTCCAAAAAGTAAGACCAATTTTCAATTTAAAATTCCCGGGGCTTATGGAATTTCATTTTCTTTTTCTTTTTTAGGTTGCTGGCACTGTCCATGACATCTGTGTGAAATTTGACGTCAAAATACTTTATTAGTGTTTGAGTTATGCTTGGCTTTGTGAGATGGTAAAACTGATTCGGGGCGATTTTTGAAATGTCTGAATTAATTGAGAACTTGTATTAAATTTTGTTTGCGGAAAAGTATAGAATGTTGTAAAAAAGAATTCGGCGAGCATTCCTATATCGGAAAGAAATATTTAGAAGTGATATAAACAGTTCAAAGCAGGCAGAGAACGCCTTGAAGACGAAGAGTCCTATGGTCGACCATCAACCTCAACCGACGAAGTTCACGTCCAAAAAGTAAATATTTTGTGCTTACAAACAATCGATTTACAATTAAAGACCTTGCTGATGATATTGGAATTTCAAAAGGATCGGTCAATTCCATTTTGGGCCTCAAACGCGTCAAATCTCGATTGGTACGGAAAACACTGAATGCGCCAGTTCACACTACATTGATTCTTCGTGACTTTTTCGCCCAAATTGAAACCTACATCGTTCTACAACCACCGTATTTACACCGTACGACTTCGGGCTATGCCCTAAACTCAAAAGACCACTCCGGGGACACCGTTTTGAGTCGAATTGAAGAGATTCAAAATGAATCGCCGCCCTTTGGAGGCCATCCCTGCCGATGACTTTTCAGCATGCATTAAGGATTGAAAAAAAGTTGGCAAAAGTGCATTGTGTCCGGAGGAGATTACTTTGAAGGGATGAGATAAATTTGGAAGAATAAATAAAGTGTTTTCGAAAAAAATATTTGGTCTTACTTTGTGGGCAAAATAACAATGTTTTTTTTTAACTTGAAATAACACTCATGAATTTCTCGCAAAAGTAACTGAGCAAATAAACAAGCAGTTCTGCACTGGTTTTAAATTATCAAACTTACAATCCCAATTTGAGATGATACTCATTTTTTTAATAATTTTTTTTTCCAAGTTGCAGACCACTCTGCTTTTGGGAACATTATCTGAATATGTTTATTTCCAATCGATCAATGAAATTGAGTTTTCCTGGAGACGGGTACTATGTGGGAGGTGGAAAGACATGAAAAAAAGGGAGGATGGTTAGAATTACAGGAGTTAAAAGAAATCGATTTTAACGATGTGAACCATCTTCTTGGAAGAGGAAGAGCATTTATGCAGTTATGAATACGGTGGACGGGAATTCCAGCACAACGCTACATATTGGTCATGATTTCAATATTGATTAACGATACGGGAAATACAAATGAATGAAGACACCTTAATTCTGCCTGCTTCCTTCCGGGGAAGGGAGGGGGGAAGATGTTTTTGAAAGGAAACGGTGGTAAAATAATAAAAAATGAATAGTTACAAGCCAGTGGATGTAACATTGCACGCGAAATGTAATAAGGAATCAATATTTTGTGTAACTTTGATACAAATAAGGAATGTTATCTGCTGATACCCCTGACCTGTGATATTGGGGAATTATTTGGGAATTAGTCTGGAGAATAGTGCGTCCAATGCGTCTGTAAAAAGTTTGGACTTAATACAATCTGTTGTGATTTATTGATATAGTGATACGTTGGAATAAATTTAACTATTGTCCTCTATGAGGACAAAATATTTTTTTTTGTTTCATGTAGTATACTTTTGGGTTTATTCAGTAAATGGCTTCTCTTATAATTCAGCTCTATTATATAGTGTTAAGTTTGTAATGTAAAAATATATAAATTTATTTATTTATTTTTCCCTTTTTTCTTTGTTTTTAAGGCTTTTTTTTAATGATATTTAAATATAGCCTATATTATGTGTTATATTTTATTATGAGAAATCTTCTTGGAAAAGGGGGCCTGATGGCCGAATGGCTAGCGCTCTTTTCCGTACCACAGGTATCGGGCTCAATTCCCGACTTTGCCCATCGGTGCTGTAGTGGTTCGAATCCACTTTAAGCCGTAGGTGCCGGTCCTAATAGGATCGTAGAGCGCTGCGGGGCCATTGTTACTCCGTGGCTTACCATCAAGTTACACGCGCCCCTGGGTAATGCAAAGTGAGTAACATCGGCGCAGCCCTTTATGGCGAAAGATCACGGTCTATTTGCCCGCTGCATTAGAAGAAAAAAAAATCTTCTTGGAAAATGTTATCAATTATATTGTATGATTTGTTTCATTTATTGAACATATGTATTGTGCGTTTCATAACATGTTGATTGTTAGAAGATTCTTTTTAAACTTGTAACAACACTGATAAATTTCTCGCAAAAGTAACTGAGCAAGTACGCAAGCAGTTACTTACTGATTTTATGTTATCAAACTTAACAATCGCAGTTTAAAATGATATACGTTTTTTTTTTTAAATATTTTTTTCCCAGTAGCAGACCACTCTGCTTTTGGGAACATTATCTGGAATATGTTTATTTCCAATCGATCAATGTAATTGAGTTTTCCTGGCGACGGGTACTATGTGGGAAGTGGAAAGACTTGAAAAAAGGGAGGATGGTTAGAATTAGAGGAGTTAAAAGAAATCGATTTTAACGATGTGAACCATCTTCTTGGAAGAGGAAGAGCATTTATGCAGTTATGAATACGGTGGACGGGAATTCCAGCACAACCTACATATTGGTCATGATTTCACTATTGATTAACGATACGGGAAACACAAATGAATGAGACACCTTAATTCTGCCTGCTTCCTTCAGTGGAAGGGGGAGATGTTTTTGAAAAGAAACAGTGGTAAAATAAAAAAAAGGAATGGTTTACAAGTCAGTGGATGTAACGTTGCACGCGAAATGTAATAAGGAATCAATATTTTGTGTATCTTTGATACAAATAAGGAATGTTATCTGCTGATACCACTGACCTGTGATATTGGAGGGAATTATTTGGGAATTGGGTTGGAGAAAATAATGCGTCCGATACGTCTGAAAAAAAGTTTGGACTCAATACAATCTGTTGTGATTTATCGATACAGTGATGCATTGGAATAAATTTAACTATTGTCCGCTCTGATAACAGAATATGATTTTGTTTTTTATACTGTAGAATCCTTTTCGATTTATTCAGTAAACGAATACTCTTATTAGTCGGCGTACGTTTGTATTGTGAAAATATAATTTTATTTATATATTTTCCCTGCATTTCTTTGTTCCTAAGACTTTAAGGATCTTTTAGATTTAATTTGCTACGTGTGTTTTATATTTTACTGTGGTAAATTTTATTGGAAAATAATGTCATGAATTGTAACATTTATTTCATACATTGTACATATACACTCAAGAGCCAAAACATTAGGACCACCTGCCAATAGCGAGTTGACCCACCTTTGGCGCGCAACACAGCTTCAACCCGCCTTGGCATGGATTAATACCACCACTTAATACCAGTTAAAAACCACTTCCACCTGATCAAGTGTCTTCCACGTCCTCCAGGCGAGTTCATTGCAAAATCTAGGGGTGGTCATAATGTTTTGGCTCTTGAGTGTATATCATGTGTTTTATTATATATTTCTTGTATTGTGTCAGTGTGTCTTTTATTGTTTTAATGAATGGCGTTATTATTCAATGTTCAATGGTGTTAATGTTAATGAATGGTTTTAATGTTTAATGCGTCCGATATGACTGAAAAAGTTTGAACTCAATACAATCTGTTGTTATTTATCGATACAGTGATGTATTGGAATAAAATTAACTATTGTCTGCTGTGATGATAAAATAGATTTTTTTTTCACATACAGTAGAATAATTTTTGTATTTATTTAGTAAATGAATAATCTTATTAATCGACGTACGTTTTTATTATGAATATATAATTTTATTTATTTATTTTCCCCTGCTTTTCTTTTGTTTTTAAAGCATTTAAGGCTCTCTCTTATATACCCTACAATGACTGTTTTATATTTTATTTTTTGTAAATTTTATTGGAAAATGAGGAATTTGTATCAATTATTTCATGCATTGTACATAAATATCATGTGCTTTATAATACATCTCTTGTATTTTATCAATCTTTCATTTATTTTTTGAATGAAGGGTGTTAATGTTTAGTGCGGCCAAGGCGTCTGAAAAAGTTTAAACTCAATACAATCTGTTGTGATTTATTGATATAGTGATGCATTGGAATTAATTTAACTATTGTCCGCTGTGATGACAATTCTTTCATAATAACAGTATTTTTTTAAACTTAAAATAACAGTGATAATTTTCTCGCAAAAGTAACTGAGCAAATAAACAAGCAGTTCTTCTCTGATTTTAAATTATCAAACTTAAAAATCCCCTTTTAGGAACTCAAGCAACTATAAATTTATAAAACGACATATATGAGACTAATGTAGGATCCGACAAACTAGCAACACTGAAAACCATCTGTTTATGCCAGTTTAGTTTAGTTTGACGTTCTACCGTCGTTTTTTTTACAATTTAGGCTAATTAGACCTGGACCAACTGTTTAAAAGGATTCAAAAGAACCACCACTACCATACCACCGCTAGAATTCGAAACTGAAGCCTGTGTTACCAAAGACCAGAGCGCTGGACAATCGAGCAACAGGCCACTGTATTTATGCCAGAGATGTATATTATAAATGTATAAGCTGAAAACGCCTTTATTTGGTAGAGAAAGGATTCAAGATAAAATATTTACAGATATTCAGTCCAAACTGTGCATAAGTAAATTAAGTTTATTATAGGTCTGCATAAGGTTCTGTAAAAACACCTGAAATTCTTTATTTTCGGAATAATTTTGAAATTAAACATTTACATAATAAAACACACTTTACTTAATATGTCAGATGTTTTTTACAATTACAATATGCCATTCGTTTAATCCATTATCGGAATTAATTCTAGGGTTAACAATTTAGATGAAATTTTTCATCAGGAATCGAGTTTTTTAATTGCTCGACGTTCTTCTAATTAATGCTTCACTTAAAGCAATGCAGTCCGTTCCCAGCCATGTACAAAAATGGAAGCAAAAGCTGTCGAGCAAAAATAAAACCATTTGCACAAAATTCTCAACATTCCCGGCAGAGCTTTAGTTCTTTCAGAGAACAATTTTCTTTCTGTTTCGCTCAGAAAATTCTAAAACTCTTTGATTTATAAACTAAAAAGCAATTAAAAAGCTAATGGTGACATGCGTGGTATTCAGTCTCTTTTAATAAAGATTTATTGCACTTTAATTTTTGCGGCAGAGTTTGCTTTTTTTTTCAATGTCGAAAGTTAAGATTTTTCGCTACTTCAAGTATTAAATGCTTGAAAATAGGTCTTGCTACTGCTCAGAAAGAATTTATTGTAATGTCTGAATATTTCTTGAACTAGGACTTATTTAAAAACAGAACTTAATAATGTTAAATGAAACTTCAAAGTAAACTTTTTTGGAAATAAACATACAAGTATGTAAATGACAGGATGTTTAGAAAAGTTGTTTTTAAAGTGATCAGTGAGTTAAAACTCCTTTAAGTAAATTAAAAAAAAAAAACATTATTTATGCGTAATTGAATGTCAGGGTGATTATATGATTTGTACACAAAGTTGTATAATTTTGAATGAATTGTATCTTTGTCATTTGAAAATAAATTGTATCATTTGTATGAAATTATATATTATAATATAGGCGAATTACTTTATTTCATTAATTAAATAAAATACAAACTTTTAGTTTTTTTTAAATCTAAATACATTATACATTTGAATATATTTATTGATTTCCTAGAACTTTTCTTCGTAAATAGCTTCTGTAGAGAAAGATTTCTATTTAAAATAAATTTATTTAGATATCTTCTTTAGATCTAAATATGTATTCATTCTTTTGTAGAAGAAAAATATATCGAATCTTTTTGAATGATATTAATCGTATAATGATAAAAAAGTTGAATATGTTCCTTTATAATTAAATGTATAAATTTAATCAGAAATATGTTAATGACATAGAATCTCCTCTTAAAATATTAAAAAAATGAGAAATTTTCTCCTAGAAATCAAAATTGCTAAACCACATGACAAGAATGTTATAGTTCCAGCTGAATACAGTGTTCATATAAAAAGAATAAATTACTAAGCTGACATAAATTAAACTGAACAATTTATTAAGCTAAGCTGGTAAATTTATGCTATAACATTTTGAGTAGTTGAAAAGTGGAAAACTGCAACTATTAAAATTAATAAAACTATTGTAGGATTTTAGTGTGTACATTAAACGTTGCAAAAGATCATATATATTTCTGTAATAAATCTGTACGTTAAATTGTGTGCGATAAGTAACTGTTGTTATCTTTCGAATATGAAATACGATCTATAGATACCAAACTAATTACCATAATCATTTTTCTATACTAAAGATTTCCATTTTCATTTCTAAATTAAAAATAAAACATTCTCCATGATCAACCAGACCAGGAGTTATTAGCTTTAGATTAATCAAATTTCAAAAATACACAGAAACATTTTCAGTAGGAAATTAGACTTATCGTTCGATCAGAAGAATGAATCAATAGGCTTTTAAAAATGTAAGAATAGTTCAAGAAAAAATTCAACAGTAGCTGTATAAATATTAGAACTTGATTTTTATTATTGTTACTATATGTTTAAAATTAAAGAGGTATTTGCAAGGGATATCCATTCGATACTTTATTGCTTCTTATAATCATTTATCAGTGAAAATGTTTTATGGTTATATAATATTCGATACTTCTAAATCGTAAAATATCTTATCAGAGACAATTGCGAATGGTACTTCAGGAATACTATTTCAGTGCTAAAGACGATGAACGGGACGTAACGTTCAATTTTGAAATCTAAACATGTGAAAATCAGTGATGTCATTCATTTTTGAAAAAGAAAAAAGATTGATTTAAAACTTTTTCTGAGAAACAAAATTTTATAACAACCAGAAAATTTGGAACTAACAAAATAATTAAGCATATTATTATTTTTGATAATAATACTATAACTAATGAAGATGTACTAAATAAACAATAACAAAATAATGCGGTAAATATATCCAAAACGACAGGATGATTTATTAAGTTCTAGTGAAATCAATGAGCTATTATAATTCTTGCTGAGATTTATGATTGCTAAATATATAATAATAACCAATCATAATATTACCTTATTATACTTCTCATGCATCTTGCCTTACCCTAAACACATCCCAACTGAAAATATATCGGATCTTCGACAGCAATAAATACATATTGCAAATGTAACTTAATTAAACAACATATTATAAATAAATGTATATTAATTCCTTATGTAATGTAATTAATCTACGGAACCAAAATAATCATTTAAAAAATAACTTTTATTTTTATAAGAATTATACCTAGTCAGATAAATCCAAAAATTGAAAAAAAAAAAAAAAAAAAAAAAAAAAATAGAATACCTGTAAATCCTTGTTGTAAAATAGCAAAAATTAATAATTCCTTTTTATCGCTTAATGTAAGTAATTTGATGGTTAGCTTTATTATAACAATTCTAAAGAATATTATTATTATTTATTACTAATATTTTACTAAATAAATACTCTTCTTTTTTTTTTAAATTATGCATAATTACTGGAATTGTTAACAAATATGTAATGGCCTAAATAATACCAATGAAATAAAAACTCATTTTATGAATTATTGAATGTAATCCAGTAAATGATTTTTGATAAATATCAATTGAGTAATTTAATAAAAAATTATATTATTAATATTTTATTATTATTTGCATAAATGATTTATATAGGTTGCTTTCGAAATGTGACCTGTCCCAAATACCTGTCTGGGATCACATTTCTGGTATACATCTCCACTTTTAATCAAAATAGTTATTATTAGATTAATTAAAAGTTTCAGAATGTTGAAAAGTATTTGGTGGAAGCATATTTTGGAATAAGGAACAATTTCCGTATGCCCATTAAATCATCACTATAAGTGCCTAGCTTTCGGATGGAAATTAGCATGTTTGACCGTGCAAGTATCCGCATCCAGTTGGTATTTACAGGCATTCTATTTACTTACTTTGCGATTTAAATGAACCCGTTGTCACGAAGCCAACAGTGCCTTTATAACATGAAAGAAGTGCACCTAGTTCAAGAGAATTCGCATTTCACATTTCAATCAATGCAAAATAACTGCTTGCTTTGGCATCACTTAGAACTACAATACTTTGCTGGCTATACCATGGGCAATTGGAAATGGGGAAAATTTAAACTAAATGAAATTTCGAGTAAAACAGGGAGTAGATTATAAATTTTTATTTAGTGGATTGTATTTCTATTATAAATATTTTGATCATTGATATTAAGTTTTTATTGTTATTTAAGCTAAAAATTGGAAATTAAG